>OZ026523.1:38733271-38786752 GCA_964019695.1 Loripinus fragilis | reverse complement strand
CATCGATGCTTGCATTGGTATGCATTTTTGGACATTTTTTACACATATTGATATGTAAATAATCGGGCTGACTAATTTCAAACTATTCAATTATAGGAAACGAAAAAATGAGATCCCCTAAGATATTGTTTCAGTTTATGCACTGTGCGTATTCAAATACTCCATACAATAAAAATTGTCCTTTCCCGATCCAAAGCTAAAATGCCGATTTCAACAACCGTGCATATTTTAATATTACGTCTCTTGCTTTAAACGACGTCAACTTATTAAGAGGGGGTAACGTAATAAAACCGCCACACTAGAATTCGGCACCGGTCAAAAGTTGACAGCATTTTAGCAGGTAAAAGGGAATTGAGTCCGAAAACGACGGATATGCAATTCATGCTTGTTAAATGTTTGCTTTAGAAAATATAGCCTACCTTCCTACCTTTCTTAAAATGTTTCTTTGCAACCCGGAGGAAAATATATACAGTGTGTATGAGTGTTTGTTTTAAAATCTGTAACTAAATACGTTAGAAAGATAAAATAAGGGTTGATGCACCATTTGAAAGGTCAGGCTTTAAACTTTTGTTTGGCATATAGTATAAAATCCTAACGCGTTTGTGGATGGAGTTATAAATGCGTTTTCATTACATACTGACCCACTCCCCTCCGTATTTAAGTTATCTCTTCTATTCCAACTTATTTTGAAAATAACGAAACGCCTTTTTTGTTATAAGTACAATAAATCTATTCGTACATGTAGTACCATATTAAACTATAACAAATTAGTAACTGAACTTGATATTGAAACTACTATTCGTGATTCTTGAGATTGCATGGACTCTAAATATTGCTATCAATCTGCTGTTCATATAGCCACTGGGAATATTGAAATCATTACTGATACAAAAATTCGGTATAATTTATGTAAAGGGCCTAAGTATAGGTTTCCTTCGTTGATCGGATAGACTTAAGTAAATATCGTGAAGAAATTACTGATGTCTTACTAGAAATGATGCAAGCGAGAGCATGTTGAATCTAATGCTTTGGAAATTAAAGCAAAATAATATTATTAATTGTAGAATTTCATTTTATAGAAACTGCTAACAATGTGGTCGTTTGAAAAAAAGGTACTATATTAACACCCTAAAGCAAGGACTTACCACTTCTGAAATACATGATGCCTAATTTGCTTGATGAGAGGTCTGTCGTTGATAGGCATCGGTGCTATGTGGCTGCTAAGCTCAATGTGTTTATTGATGAGGATCATAGCACGCTTCCTACGTTATGCTGGTTACATACACTTCATAAAAGACCATTTAAGTCACGTTTTTGCAAATTCTTGTTAATGTACAACTACTGAGTTTTCTATACTTTTTTTACTTCTTGTCTCACTCCTGTTAAAACCATGTTATTGAATATCATGCAATAGTTTGTGAGAGGAATGGCTATTTTGATCTATATATTAAAACTTCAGGTGAAATTCTTAATAAATTAAAATCTAAAGGTTTTCTAGCATCTAGTTTGTCTACATATGATTTCTCTACTCTCTATACTACATTGCCTCATAATCTAATCAAAGAAAAAGTAACTGCATTAATTGAACACATACTTTTAACAAAGAGGGTTCACTTTATTTGGCTTATAATGAGAAGCGCGCTTTTTCACTTCTTTATAACCTAAAAGTTATAATTTGTGGTCATGTCAGACAGTGTGTGATGCACTCCAATATCTTTTGGACAATAGATGTATAAGATTTTGCTGGATATTATATGGACAAATATTAGGTTTTCCAATGGGTACTAATTGTGCTCCTCATGTTGCAGATTTGCTTTGTTATGAGAGAGACTTCATGTTGTCTCTTCCTGAAAATAATCAAGCTGATTTAATTGAAGCGTTTAACTCTACATGTGCCTCAAGATATCTAGATGCCATGCCCAATATTGATAATCCTTATTTCGAAAAAATAGTAGGTCATATATATACCACTGAACTGCAGATAAATAAGGCAAAATCCTTCCATATTGAAGCCCCCTTCTTGGACTTGACCTAGTAAATAACGAATGTCATAGTTACATTTCAAATTAGGATAAACAGGACTATTTTAATTTTTGAATTAGTTAATCTCCCATTTCTTGATGCATATGTTCCTCGCTCTCCTTCCTATGGTGTACAAATTGCAGCGTAATTCGTTTTGCGAGATATGGTCTAGTGTTAGTCACTTCAACAATAGGAACCACTTTCGACTGCTACGTTATTAAAACAGTTATCGATATAATAAAATGAGTAAAGCATTTTGTAAATTCTACCACAAACACTCAGAGTCGATTGTTTAATACAGTATATAAATTCATATACAATTTTTAAACTAAACCACCATAAAATACTGGCTCTGATATGCCCAATTGCAGACTAGTAAACACTCTTGAGGGCTTGGTTGTCCTCCTGATGTCTCGTGACTGTTAGGCTGATGTGGATCTTCATCACTGTGTCATGGGTTGGTCTGTAGTGTGTGATTGTGGTATTTCCTGATCATACTCTTACTTTTGCAAAATGCTCTCCTGCATATCCTGCACGACTTTAATTTTAGATCAGATTGGAAGCTTTCAAGCTTCATTGTACATGAGTCTATACAAGGAGAATTCGTGTGCTTGCGTTTATTTCGATGCATTTACAATGTTAAACTGCAGGGGAGTGAAAGTAGTTTTTGATACTTTTTGGGAGATCAGTCATCAAACTTTCATGTAACCAAGGCACGGGGATATGGCTTTCCTTTTTTATTTATGCTCCGAATTTATTTTAAAGTAACATATTAATAAGTTTGATGGGTCTCTGTAGCTCGATGCATCCAGTCCCATCTTCCTCTATTTCCTATGACAGCTTGAGGAATATTCATATCGTTTAAAGCGTCTGCATTAAGCTTGCCAACTCGTCTGATCACATTAATGGCCAAGACAATACTATTGGTCTCAAAATAGCCTTGCAATAAAGTTTGACAGTTTCATCATCACAAGACACCGCTACATATCTGGATTGTCTAGCAGCACGCAGTGGTCAGTCGGTAGAGCGTTAGATTGGGATCGAAGGATTGCTGGGTCGAGCATCACTGCATGCGGAGTCGGCTTCTGCGAGTAATGCCTTAAGGTGATTCCGAGGGACGGATTTTTCTACCCTACCATCACACTCATGATGGATTATCATATAATAGTTAAGCTATGTGATCGTTTTTGTTTGTATCAACATGTCTTGTTTTTAAACGCAGATGTATCTAGTGGGGCTAGAGCTAAGTTTTGCATTGATCCTTCACTTGTTCAAAAGTCCTTGTATGCGACAGCGAAAGCTATTGTGAGACTGCGATGATTTGCAGTTCTTCTACTCGCCAATGCTATGCGTACCAAAATCTTTCGTGATTAGGGATCTTACATGCGAACCAAACATCTATGTGTGTTAGTACACATCAGAATTAAGGATGAGGTTAGCGCCGTTTAACATGTTTAAGCCTTCTAGTGATATTTTACTGACCGTTAAAAGACGGTGCTTCTTTATAGGTGGATCCTTTTTGTTATTTATGTTTCAAGTTTGTCTTGATTTATACTGTCTTGTCTGTTCCTTGCAGCACCTGCTTGGAAAGGGCTGACCTCTTGGCTCTCTTGTGTGTGATGTTTACTTGTACTTTTGTCACTTTTTCATATGATTTCTCGGGTAAGGTATGGTACTTTATTGTATCGATTCATAGTCTTTGCCTTCCTTTTTACTTATATCGGCCTCGACGCAAGAAAACCTGTCTTTGGGGGTTTCCTATAAACAATGGCACAGACCAGCCTGTGCATCCGCGCAGTCTGATCAGCGCCTTTATTATTTGCATATTGGAAAGAATCGTATCTAGGCATGCTACGAGCAAAAAAAAAAATTCTAGCTAGTTTCTGTAGCTAAGTAGGCTGGTTTGAGTATCGCTTTGTCGGAAACCCCGCGTCGTGGCCCAAATTTAATTCATTATTTTGCGTATGGAGGATTCTCAAGACGGGGCTTGTCATCTGAAGAAACAATACAATGAAGTCTCGACGAATCTTTGCATCAGCAGTTACGAAAGAGCTTTTGCTGCACACGTACACACGCTTTGGGAGTGAAATCTATCAAAACAAGGTTCTGCACCGACAAATGCACATTGGCCATCCTTGGATTGCTTCGCATGCTCGTTTAAGACATCGCTTAGCGGATATGTGATGCCAGTAGTGTCAATATCGCATAGGTTGGATTATATACTGACGGACTTTAAAAACGCAACACTTGGATAACAGCTTTAACTTATGTCTCGAAAAAGAAGGCAGAACAATAATGTTGATTGCATGTTAAAGAGCATTCATTTGTAAGTAACACATGGAAAACTTGTCAAACTAAGATGAATTTAATGCATTAAAATGTAAACTTTTGGAGATAGGGGTCAGCTGTTTCATGTGACCAAATGTTATGAATGAAAGATTCCCTACTTGTTTAAATCAAGAAACACTAGAAGCATCAAATTTGTATCATGGACTTTGTTAGTCATCGAGAAATCCCTCTCATATTCATTCGCAGGTCTGCGATACAGCTTATTTGCGTATATAACGTTTATCTGGGTGTACCCTTTCATTCAATAGCTTAAAATCTCCTCTGCTTAAGAAACGTTTAAATGGCTAAATTCATACGGAGCGAATAACGTCGTCCAGTTTAGTTGTACAATTAAAACTAAAGTGTTTGCTGAAGAAGCCAAATCATGATGACATTATCGAAGCAAAGGAAGTTTACATTTAACAGTCTTTTGGAAGATATAAGGGGAAGTTAGTGTTGCGTAATTAAAGTCCGTCAGTATTTGAATATATCCTCGTGGTGCCAAACGGTGATCCTCGGGACGGATTTCTCTATCCTACCCTCACACGAATAATGGATTCTCTTTTCTTGCTCACCACTGGTTTTTATTTTAAAATAAGCTTCATATGCTAAAATTCAATTTCACATGATGACGTCACTTTAACATAACAATGACGTCACTTGACGACCATGTGCGTAAGTTCCAATACAACCAAAGAGTGAAGCCCTCACGTGACAGCCTGGGTAAGATAGTATGGGTAAGATAAGATTTTATTAGCCTAGGGTAAAATCTCAGATATCCTTATCGGGTGTGCAAGAAAAATTCTTCATCTCTTTCTATATTTGGAAAGACATGGACCTTTTAGCCTTTGAAGTTTCTAGATTTTAGAAAGACATTAAGTTTCTAGCTTTTAGAAAGCCATGAAAGATCTAGATTTGAGAAAACATGAAGTTTCTAGCTTTTAGAAAGACATGAAGTTTCTAGCTTTTAGAAAGACATGAAGTTTCTAACTTTGAGAAAGAGACATAAACTTTCTAGCCTTAGAAAGACTTGCACTTTCTAGCTTTTAGAAAGACACGAACTTACTAGCTTTAGAAATACATGAACTTTCTAGCTTTAGAAAGACATGAACTTTCCAGCTTTAGAAAGATATGATCTTTCTAGCTTTAGAAAAACATGCACTTTCTAGCTTTACTTTTTTCGTGTCTGTCTTGCTGCCTTGTGGTTACCTGCTGGTAAAGGGCTGACCTTTTGGCTCTTGTTGGTGATGTTTAATGCATTTTTGTATCCTGGGTCAGGTGTGATATTGATTGTATCGTTTTCTGATCTTTGCCATCTTTCTTACTTTAGAAAGACATGTAGTTTCTAGCTTTCAGAAAGACATGAATTTTCCAGCTTTTCGAAAGGCATAAACTTTCTAGCTTTTAGAAAAAGATGAAGTTTCTAACCTTTAGAAAGATATGAAGTTTCCAGCTTTTAGAAATACATGAAGTTTCTAGCTTTTAGAAAGACATGAAGTTTTAGCTTTAGATAGACACGAACTTTCTAGCTTTTAGAAAGACATGAACTTTCCAGCTTTTCGAAAGGCATAAACTTTCTAGCTTTTAGAAAAAGATGAAGTTTCTAACCTTTAGAAAGATATGAAGTTTCCAGCTTTTAGAAAGACACGAACTTTCTAGCTTTTAGAAAGACATGAAGTTTCTAGCTTTAAAAAGACATGAACTTTCTAGCTTTTAGAAAGACACGAAACCAGTAAACCACTCGCTTAACCAATTTAAGCCGAATAGATTTTCTTATCCGTTTGAATGCACGAGTACCTAGTAATCTTAGGGATATCATATGTTTTTGCTCATTTTATTCAACATTTAAATATACCATTCTGTGAGCAAACCGTCAGACACTGCGTTCTGTTTAGTTTGATCAGGGTCTTCACTGTTTGCTTAAATCCCATAAATAGGATGCTAGTCTAAAATGTGATAAATAAAAACACGCAACTCAGGATAAGGAACAGCACCCTAGATATATTAACAAACCTTTCTAAGCACACATCGGTCCTTAAAATATATCAAACTGGTCAAGAAATTTTAGTTGCCATCAGAAAATGTATAGACTACATTTGAATATTGAAAGATAATTGTAAACTTTTCTATAATCTATAGACTGTGCTGATTTCAGTTCTCTTGTATCAAAATAAAGAACCTGTACATTATATCAATTCACTGGTGGATTTTGATCGTTCACTGATGGATTTTAATTCGATCATTGTTCAATTGAATACGTCGATTATCGATCATAAACTTTGATCCTAGTCCTACCACTACGGGTAGTTCTATTTCTCCCCGTTTGTTACGCTAGATGAGACATTTTTGACTGTAAAAATTGTCTTTATTTCTTCTCCCATTCTTCTATTGAGTACCTCAACACTTCTTGTAGAACCGTTTTGCATTAACCTTTGGCGGATCTGTGAACTCAAGCTCCTGTAAAAACAATAAATAAAGCAGAAACTTTCAAGAACGTTAAAGATTGGTCTGTACATTAGTGGAACCCTACCATCACACTTGTATATGCAAACGCACTGGATGTTGCTACAACGAACTGATGTAGGCTTAATTCCACACTGAAAATGGCGTAAAATGGCGGCAAAGTAAACAAAATTTATACCTGTTGACCTTATGGTTTCTTTCTAAGGTTTGTATTTATTTTATTTGTAATGTCAGTAAGTAAGAAAGTAATAGTTTATTTAAGTATCACATATCAATTATACAGCAATAAACATAATACAATTTAGAATTGTTACCCAGCTGGTTTAAGGTTTAC
Source organism: Loripinus fragilis (assembly GCA_964019695.1). NCBI lineage: Eukaryota > Metazoa > Mollusca > Bivalvia > Lucinida > Lucinidae > Loripinus > Loripinus fragilis. The sequence continues at coordinate 38,779,605 of OZ026523.1, read as the reverse complement.
ACTAGATACTATGTTTAGCATTTAACATTTATAACATAAAAAGAGTTAAAGATGATTCATAACGTATATTGTGTACACACATAAAATCGTTATAAACAGTAAAGGTAATTACATACAATACTAATAAAGTACCTTTAAAAGAGACTCCATTTTTACATTTTAAAAGGACTAATGTATCACAGTTGATCTACGCCTCCTGTTCATTTGCAATAACTAAGAGGCTGTTTTAGTCTGTAAAATGTCAGTTTTCATTAAAAAAAAGGTAAGTTTTTCTTCAGAATTGGACTATAAAGCAAGATTGATCGCTAATTCTAGTTCTTGTACGACATCTGAACTTTCTAAATTGTTAACCTTGTGTCTTACAGCTGTTAAAAACATGTTATTAAGTATTGTGAAAAGGTATATGAGAGATTCGGTAAAAACCTATTTTGGTCTATTAAAAATTCAGGTGAAATTTTAGATAAACTTAAAGCTAGATATTTCAACGCGACCAGTTTGTCTACTTATGATTTTTCTACTCTTTACACTGCTTTACCTCATAATTTAATTAAAGATAAACTTATTGATCTTATTGAAAGAAACTTCCAGAGAGGAGGCTCTCCTTGCCTTGCACGTAATGACAGAAATGCATTTTTTACTTCGGAAAAACCTAAAAAATATCATGCATGGTCATGTCAAAATGTATGTGATGTGTTGACCTTTTTGTTGGACAACATTGTTATTCGATTTGGCACAAAGCTGTATAGACAAGTACCTGAATTCTATGGTGACTTGGTGTATAAATTTAAGAAGATTGTTGGCTCTAATAATTTTTCAGCGCAGTTCATTGAAATATATTTCCCATTATAAAACGATTGGCTATAACATTAATGTATTGTAGCAGACTGCATGCTTGGTGGTCAACCCAATCATGGTTGGCAACTTTGCCTTCCTATTTAATTGCACGCTGGTTTGCCGGACTTCAGTCTATGACGGTTCCGACTAAAAGACTTATCTATTGATGAGATGGTAGGGGCCTGATGTTTTGGCTGTTTGTCAGGCCCACCGGGGTTTACCTGTTGGATTTCGTTTGCTCCCGTATTTAGTTTTATTTACTGTTGAGTCCTTATCTTTGCTTTATCTCCTTGTTATATCTTGATTCATATGTTCTAGGAGGTGATGCATTGATAAGTTAGGGGGCTTTCATGCAAACCAAACATCTATATGTCTTGATCCACATCTGAACTAAGGGAGAGGTTGGTGCACCGTTAAACCGGTTTAAGCCCTTCAGTAAAATATTTTACGGTCCGCTCCAAGGCGGTACTTCTTTTGTGGATCGTTTATGGTTTTTTTCTGCTGTCTTGTGTTTGCTATGCATTTGTGCGCGTCTGTTTAACTGTGCCTTGTGGTCACCTTCTGGGAAAGGGCTGACCTCTTGGCTCTCTGTTGTGGTGTCTAACTGTGAGTTTGTCACTTTCCCATTGGTATCCTGGGTCAGTTGTGGTGCTTGATTGTATCGATTCATGATCTTTGAATCCTTACTCTCATGGAATCGAAAGTTGTGTTTACAAATGATGCATTTTTGAACAGCTCGTGTCTTAAGTCGCTACAGAAGCTGCAAGAAATCTGCAAGGTACGTCAAATTAATTCAGGTTACTTACCGTGACGAGTTCGTCCCCTGACCGGTATTTCCTAGAAATGTATCGTCTTCCGCTACCTTTTCTTTGTGGGTTAGTGTCGTGACAAAAAGCGCCATCTTTCCACGAGGGTGTTGTCTGGAGAAAATAAAAAGAATGACCAATAAACGAGGTTTTGACACTCATCGCATATACACAAAAAACTATTTTAAACGCCCATGCTTACGTATCAAGCGAGCCAGATGTACGATTGTTGTCAATGGCCTCTTGATGAATCCATGCAGACTTATTATCCCATTATGACAGGTCTTTGAGTTGCCTAGCAAAGTTTTAAAGTAAATCATAAATGTAGCTAGAGATCTACTTATGGCATAAATTAAAAAAAAAACTTAAGCGATTCTGTAATTTTTAACATATGAGCCGCGACATGAGATTTCCAACACAGTGATATGTGCGACCAGCAAAAGCTCAGACCAGCCTGCGCACACGCGCAATTTGATCAGAGCCTTTGCTAGTCGCTTGGATATTCTATATATATTAAGCTATTGACCGCACATCATTTGGAAATTCTAAGCTCAAAAGTAGGCTGCACAGGCTCGTCTGAGTCTGTTCATGTCAAAATGCCACATATTCAAGCTTAGAAACTTCAAATGGTGTTCGGACGGTAGCTTACCAGTCATGGAATATTCAAGCGACAAGCAAAGGCTCCGATCAGACTGCGCGTATGCGCAGGCCGGTCTGAGCCTTTGCTGGTCGCACATATCACATTGTTGGAACTCTCATGTCGCGGCTCATATTTAGTTGTTTTTCTTTAAGAAGTGATCTTTAACATAACCTAACTGTCTTTACATGGTGCTTTAGGTCATACACCACTGTACCGCACATACCATGAAATATGCATTAATTTGTCATTAAAACACCATTAAAGTTACAAAATCCAAAAATTACAGCCATTAATTTTTAGTTTAACCTTTATTTCATATGTACAATACATTTATATAAATACTTACAAAGCAAAACAGTAATAATATATATAAGCATTATACAAATGGGATTCAGAAGGAAGTCCGTAGACTTATTCGAATCTGTATCCCTCACATGTTCAATAGCTAAGATGTTGTGATTATCTTCGTATTCATGCAAAATACAAATAATATTTTGGATCTTTTAGTAACCATTAATTATGATATACAGTCGACGGTTGCACATCGCTCCACGGGGATGGAACTTAGGTTGTTTTTTTTCCATTCAGGTTCAACGCGATAACAATACTAAGCAGCACGCTTCGTTTTGTAGCTCATTCTATCATTAATTTTTGTTGGATATTTTAATGGGATTATACCATACCATGAAAATAGCTTAATGCAAAAAGGTGAACGCCATTAAATAACCGTAAATTGTGCTTCATTTGATATTCCAAGTTTCACGTGCATAAAAACCCTGTCAGTTTTTGTAAAGAGGTGTTTTAATGTCCTATTAAAGGGAATTAAGTTAATGGCAAACTTATTAATGACACTTAAAGTAATAATCATAAATTTCATCCCATTTATAAAAAGTAAAACAATCTGAATGTCCTTGAATGTAATGGCAAAATTAATTTAATTGCAGTTAATTTAAGGGGGTACAGTAAATTTGGGGGAATTTTATGGTGCAGCTAGCTTTAACAGGTTATATTTTATAAAGTCATAAATTTAATCAGGCAGACAGTTAAATGATAAATTATTCATCAAATTAAACTTTTAATGGCATTTAATTTAATGTGACAGATATATTAAAGATAGTTAATTCAACAATATTTGAAAAATTGTGTGTGAAAAGTTCTTGTATGTTCACCTTTAGCCCCTGTTTCAGATCAACGGTTTTTCATTAGGATGCAGCTAATCATCACATCACGTGATTCACATGAAGTGTCAAGCATTAGTAAGTTACACGTGATTTCCAATAATGTGGCATTTTGACAAGTGTAGATTCAGACGAGCCTGTGCAGCCTCCTTTAAGCTTAGAAACCTCAAATGAGGTTCGGTCAGTAGTTAACCAGTCATAGAATATTTAAGCGGCCAGCAAAGGCTCTGATCAGTCTGCGCGTATGCGCAGGTTGGTCTGAGCCTTTGCTGGTCGCACATACCACATTGTGGGAAATCTAATGCCACGGCCCATTAGTAAGTTACCCAGAAAATTAAGAGAAAGTTTGTTCGTTTTGCAAAATGTGTTGTTCACTTCAGTGACGATTGGCACTTAAAGATTAAATAGATCAGAACAGGACAGTAAAACATCACTTTGATTAGACAGGGTCTGTACTGTGTGTGATTTCATCAGTATGATCACATTTAAGATATCGCAACTAGATAGATAGATAGATAGATAGATAGATAGATAGATAGATAGATAGATAGATAGATAGATAGAGAGAGAGAGAGAGAGAGAGAGAGAGAGATGGATGGATGGATGGATGGATGGATGGATGGATGGATGGATGGATAGATAGGTACGTAGGTAGATAGGTGGGTGGGTGGGTGGGTGGATAGATGGATGGATGGATGGATGGGTTGGTACCTTAACATGAATAGTTGGGTTATCTGGATTGTCTTTAAAGTCCAAAATCTCGTTTAATATAAATATGCTCTCGAATTCCATCCCTGAACCAATAGTCTTCTCTCGGATAGAGTTTCCATCCCTTGTAATGTGAAGTTGAGTATCTTGTTGTTGAAAAGCGAACTTACCCGCATCAGACATTTCTAGAAAAGGAGAATGCCATTTTAAACTCTTTTGGAAAACTTCTTTCAGGAATACTTTTAGGCTGTCAAAAAGTTTGGATCCAGGTCAAACCACTTTGTAAGGCCTGATCTAGATACAAAATTTTTGCATAGGCTACCAGCAAGCAACACTGAAAGATATAGACATGTGCTGCTAATTCCTATGGGAATCATTCCTGCGCCAGCTAACTCCGAAAGGAGCTCTAGCGATAAGGCGTATATTTTACCTAGTTGACATGATTACAAAACCTTAATTTTCAAATTGCCCTAATGTTTTAAAAATTGGTCTGTTCCGGTAGTAAAATTTACATAGAAAGCATCAAAAAAGGTCTCAAAGCGATTCATCATTTACAAAATCGTTAAAACTTGCACCTTCTACTCCCACCCCTCATTTTACGTCTTTAGACTGGGTGCCGTTTAGACGAGAGTTTTAGTAAATCCTTTGCAGGTTTTCAAAGAGTAAAAGTGCTAAAATATTAAGGATATAAGTGCCCTTCATTTTCGAAACTTTGCGGTATTCATTCTGCGCATTCGTACGAAATATACTCAAAATTGTGACGTTTGTAATTGAAAAGATGAAGCTGGCGTCTTTCAGTTTGTTTTAGATGCTTCCCCCCCCTAGACCCAAGATGCCCTTTGGACAATTAAATGTCGCTATACAAATATATAACATATGCAAAGGGCGTCTTGGGTCTAGGGGGGGGAAAGGGGTTGTATAAGCGAAAGAAGACATCGAATATCTGACAAAAAATAGACCACTTTGCAAGATGATCGTTTTTATGTACATCAACTGTATAAATAGTTTTACTGTACATAGCGTGATAGGACGATTGGTACCCTTGTTTAACGGTCTAGTTCCCATATATGTTACTGAATAACAAGTACAGTTGATGATCGAAATAAATTCTTATTCAATAAGAAGTAGATTTATTACATGCACTAAGGAAATCCCGTTTTACATATACAAATTCGGGGGGGGGGGGGGGGGGGACAATGGTGCATCGACGGCCCGTCTATATATATTTGTTGAATGTGCCTACTTTCTCCAGTCGTTATTTCAACAAAATAAAACGAAAGCTCGTTTAGGGAGATTGCTCGCCTTATCGCTAGAAATTCTTAAAGAGACTAGATCTGTAACCATGAACATTTTTCGAAAAAAAAAAAAAATCTTTTTAAATCATTTGTAAAAATAGAATTAAGTTATGTTTTCACAATAAATATGTTCAGTACAGCTGAAAGCTGCATGGAACAGTGATTTATCTAATAAAACAGATGATTTTTCTCTTGTTAGGAATTATTTACGTCCCTCCAATAATTCTAGACAGTTGATTCTTAACACAAATGCTGTTGTTTTGATAGATATAATTTGGTTAAAATTTATGAAAAAGGTAAAATGTTTATCTGAATTTGAGTATTTTACTGTATTCTTGAAACACAGAAACTTTATTTTCAAAATTAGAATATCAAAAGTTACAGACTATGCAGCTTTATACCACATTGACCAACTTTAGCGTGAAATATCTCGTGATGTGCAAGGTCTACACTGACGTAGGTGATATAAAATAGTTATACCATGTTTGTCCACCTGTACGTAAGATAATCCACTCGCTAAAGCTCGTGGATTATCTCCACGTACAGGCGGACAACCCATGGTATAACTATTACTTAAGAGAATGTGAATGTTTACCTCCGCTGTCTTTTTTTAGGATCAATAAAGTGTTCAAATACTCTTTGTCTGGTCGACATTTCGACATTTTCTAAAGTAAATAAAACTGTGCCTTTAATAAATATAACAGAGCGAAAGTAAGCGTCGTACACAAGTTCTAAATTTAAAGTCTGGTCAAGCCGAAGCTCGGATTATCTTTTGTCTGTGTACGATTATTGCGAGCCTCGAACGACCAGACCTCCCTGTCTAGTGGTTAATGTGTAAGTCTATGGACCAGGAGGAGCAGGGTTGATTTCCATGTGGGCATCTATTTTTATTGTATTTTCCTTCCTTTTGTATCGTTTAATTTAAATCCAAAATGACTCCACACTGGTGAAATGAATGATAAAAAACTAGAGGACCCGAAGGTTCTAAAGCGCTCACCTGATCTCCTTAATAATGTTAAAATTGGTCAAGGTCAACTACGGCTTATAATGAAACATATTTTGTTTTACCATATATGGGGGTAGTGGCCATTTAGGTCAAGTGACCTAAATCAATCTAATGAATACTCCATAAAACAGCCCAGTGATTTCTAAGAAAAAATGTTTAGATAGGTTTGTGGCAGTCCAAATGAGTGGCCTTAGATGAAGGGTCACAGGTCAGCTTGACATTCGGTACTTAAAAACCACTGTCTCATTAGGTTTAACATTTATCGCAAGTATTACGATTTTGGCTTAAACAGTTATAGAAAAATGGACATGTCAAGATTTTCCCATACAAAAATATTACTAATCAAATTTGACCTTGCAATAAATTAGGTCAAGGTCAACATAGATTTATCATTTGAGCCAAACTGGTAGGGCCTTCATCCCCAATAGTACATACAAATCCCAAGACCATTGACCTTTTGGTTCCAGAGAAGAAGATATTTAAAAGGTGGTGGTCATCTTGGTCATGTGATCAAAATAGTTCGTATAAATTTGACTAACTTATCATAAGTAATCTTAACATGAAATTTGAGTTCAATTGGCCTAATGGCTTCTGAGTAAACAATGTTTTATATGTTGATGGGACTCCAATATGAGTGACTTTGGCTGAAATGCAACCTTGACCTTTGAAACTTATTTATAGAAATTGTCTCGTTAGGTTTAACATATCAAGTGAGAATAATGACTTTGGCTTCAACAGTATTCAAAAAATCAACTTTTCATAAAATTACCGATTTAAATGTACTACAGTAGGAAGCAAATTTGACATTGACGTAAAGTAGGTCAAAGACAACCTATGATCATCATTTGAACAAACTTGGTAGGCCCTACATCCCCAATGCTACATACCAAGTCCCATGGTACTCTGCCTTCTGGTGCTGGAGAAGAAGATTTTAAAGGTTTTACCATATATGAGCGTGGCGGCCATCTTGCTCATGTGACCAGAACCATTTGAACAGACTTTCGTTCCTGCGTCCTAAGGAGTCTCCATATGCAATTTGAGTTTAATTGGCCCATTGGTTTCAGAGGAGAAGATGTTTGAAGACGACAGACGCCGGACGGATGCCGGAGTGACTGGTATACTATTTACTCACCCATGGTGAGCTAATAACAAAAGTATCACTCCTGAACGTTTTATATTGAAATATACACAAAATCTGTGAGGATGGGGGTGAATTTGCTCCCACTCTCCTTCTGAATGATTATTTGTATTGTGACCCCCAATATGTGTTATTTTTTCTAAAAGGTAAAATGAGTCCATGAAATAAAAATAAAAAAAAGTAAGATTTTCTATATCAGAATGTTTTACCTATATATGCTCAGAAGAAAAAGTTTAGTCAGTAACGAAACTGTGTGGAATGATTTTGTAAGACAGCCTTAATATTGACAAAAACCTTACTCAACATAAAATTCATTTAATTTCTTACAAATGTGAACATTTTCGACCAAACATTCTGAAAATAACCACATTTTCTTCATCAAAATTCCTCAAAAAGGCCAATATCAAAATTCAAATTTCAAAACTCAAAAATCAGTCTAGCGCCCCTTAGACGATTGCTGGCAATATGGACGGAAATTCTCGTGTCTGTTGCATGTCCAAGGTGTTTAAGAAGTTTTTAAGCGGCCATGAAGCGATTACGTCATGTTGACGTCACTATGACCTTAACTTCAAGTGGCGTCGTTATCTGTGGTCTCGCTGACGGAGGCTTGTCATTTTTACTGCCAGACTGTCTGAAACGTGTTTGCAGACGAAAAATTGTTTGTTCTTTACATCCAAAACTGCATGGCACGTCAGCAGCATGTGTGCCTGCTTCAAGAAGTCAAAACGCGGTATTTCTGTAATTTGTTGATAGCCTTGACGGCGATTTAAGCTTGCTAACACTGAATTTTCTCCGGATTATTGCAATAGGAACGACTCTCTTTCAATATCGAACATCAAATAAGAAAATAACCCTACCGGTTTACCGCAGCACGTGCACATCGTGTATTCTGAAATTTGGTTGAAACAGTCTAAGTAGGCGCGTTGCTGAATTTCATATAAGGCTTACTTTTTGAGAAAACTTACCTCATTGTCATAAAGGATGAAACCGGTATCAAATCAAAGCTAAATGCCTCTACTTTAATTTTGATTGGGTCGTACGTTCGAAAATTGGTAGCGTCATATCTAAAAAAGGGGAGATAAGTCTATCCTTGCAAAAAAGGGAATTGTGAAGTACGAATTTCGAAACGGGTTTTTGCAGTTTAAAAACATTATTTTTTCGTAAATTATTTTATTTTCTAAAATCATTTTAACTTTTAGTTATTTTTAAATCAAATTTGGCTAATTTTCGCATTTGCAGATATAACTAATGAGGGATAATTCTTACTACCCTATAAAATAGAACATTTCGCTCGATATCGTTTCTAATAATACCATCATTTTTTTGTAAAAAACGTAAAACTTCAGTAATTCGAAGAAAAATATAAATTCGCTATACAAAAATATGATTAACAGCATTCTGACATGCTTGACGGCTCGGAAAATCGCTTGCAAAGTTGCTACCCCCGTGTGAAAAATACTCTGTTTTCGTACATTTCACCAATACACTTGATATACTATTAGACGCAGTTTCTGAATGCTTTTGAGAAAATTTACCTCATCGTCCTAAAAGATAAAACTAGTCTTGAATTAAAGACAAATGTCTATCCTTAATTTTTGTTTGGGTCCCACGCTCAGAAATGGGTAGCGTCATATTGAAAAAAAGGGGAGATAACTTTATACTCGCAGAAAACAGAATCACGAAGTACGAATTTCAAAAGCATCAAGTATGGACTTTTTTCTGACGACAAAGGGTCTGACACATTTCTTTTAGGTAATTTGGTATGCTTAATCCGAAAACCAATGTTTGCAAGCTGAGAAATGGCGTCTTATTGAGCTTATTTGCACGTTTTCAAGATGGCCGCCAAAATCATACAGAAATTTGCATTGTTTTTTATTCATTGTTTAATGTACCTCGGAATATTTGTGGGGTTCTGTGTTGGTCTTTCGTTTTATTATGTATCTCTTTGTGTTCTTTCTTTTTTTGTTAACACCTTGACGAGGAAGAGAATGACAGTTCCTTTGCTTTAATTGTCTTCCTGATGTCTTGTGACTGTTAGCGTTCTATTGCTCTTCCTCACGATGCCGTCGGTTGATATGCAGTAGTGAGTGTGGTATTTACTGTTTATACTCACTTACTTTTTGCTTATCTAGTGTCCAGCTATCATAATTAATGTTTTATTCATAGCACTATTTTGAACTAGTTTCAAGCTTTTAAAGTGATAAATGAGAAATGCGCTTTGAGAATCGACAAGTAGCTTTGATTTATCTGTCGTCATAATGCCCATTCTTCCTACCAATACCCACAAAATATGTTACACTATCTATATATCAAAAGAAAAAAGCATTTGAATTCCTTAGTAACCAATGGTCGAATTAGACCAGCTTGCGTCCTCAGGACAACTTCTCACGGGCGTCAAATTGTTTTGTGGGACTGCCTTCAATAGGTAAAGTATTTCCCTGATAATAACCCCATTTGATGTATGTGAGATTGCGTGGTTTCCATGGCAACATACAATGCGCTTTAAAACAGTTGGGTATGTCCCTGCAAATTACTTATATCTCAGCAGAAACTCATCCTAAAGTACTAACTCGATAAAAAAATAAGACATAGCAGCTTCATTCCAGCTTCATACAGCGGTAAAGTTTGCTAATGATCCAGTTACATATTCATGAAAATTAATGAATACATTAGGAAATCGTAAAAAAATAAAAGGGTGTACCCACAAAGATACTTACATCTCAGTTGCGAATTAATTTAGGCAACAACTCTTGGTAACAAATAATGCCAAAGCACTGCACTTTTACCAAATTGTCCATTATACAAATTTTCTAACATTCTCTCATTAATATTAATCAAAGTATTAGAAATATATTAATCAAAGTATTAGAAATAAGAGAAAATTTTGGAAAAATTAAAGGGGTGTACTTACTAAATTACGAATATGTCAGTTGCTAGTTATCCTTTTTTCTAAGCTTGTTCTCAAATTAAAGCCTAGAAGTTATTTAATCTTTCTGTGTTATTCTTTCTTTTTCATTTTTTCTTATATATTCATGAGTATGCAAATGAGATCATTTGTATATTCATCATTGGGTCAAAGAGCTATACCTCAACTTTTATTTGGTACCATGTTTGGTAGTCCAGGATATATGGCAGCTGAAATATAGGTTATTTTGCAGGTCAAACCACTTTAGTTTTCTACTATTTTTGGCTTATTCTTTTTATGTGTCCTTTAATATTCGTGATTATGAAAATTAGATATTTCGAATACATATAATCATAGGGTTTCATACCTATATCTCAACTTTTATTTGGTACCAACTTTTGTAGTCTAGGATAGTAAGCAGCTGGCGTAGAGGTAATTTGGTAGGGATACCACCTAAATTATTCTACCAATTTTGTCTTATTTCTTATGTTAACATTAATATTCATGGGTATTTAAATTAGATAATTTGTATATTTAATCTTTTTCATCAAATGAAAATTTGTCAACTTTTATTTAGTACCTAGTTTTGAAGTTTATCATAGTAAGCATCTGACTTAGTGGTTATTTTGAACGTAAATCACCCTATTTTTCTACACATTTCCCTGTTATTTCTTAAGTGTTCCTTTAAATTCATGAATATTCAAATTAGATGATTCGTATATTTAATCATTTTGGTCAAAATGCAATGTCTCAACTTGAATTTGGTACCCAGTTTTGCAGTCTACGATAGTTGGCAGCAGACATATAGGTAATTTTGCAGGTATACCCCCCTTAATTTTTCTATTAATTTTCTCTTATTTCTTATGCTTTCATTCATATATATGAATATCTAAATTAGAAAATTCGTATATTTAATCATTTTGATCAAATGGCAATGTCTCAACTTTTATTTGGTACCAAGTTTTGTAAGATAGGATAGTTATCAGCTAGCGTCATGTAAATTTTGTAGGTATACCACCTTAATATTTCTACCAATTTTGTCCTATTTCTTATGTTGACATTAATATTCATGAATATTTAAATTAGATAATTCGTATATTTAATCATTTTAGTCAGATGGCTATGTCTCAACTTTTATTGGGTACCAATTTTTATAGTCTAGGATAGTTAGCAGCTGGAGTACAGGTAATTTTGTAGGTGCACCCTCTTGATATTTCAACCAATTTTGTCTTATTTCTTATGTTTACATTAATATTCATGAATATTTAAATTAGATAATTCGCATATTTCATAATTATGGTTAAATGGCAAAGTCTCAACTTTTATTTGGTACCAAGTTTTGTAAGATAGGATAGTTATCAGCTAGTGTCATGTAAATTATGCAGGTATACCACTTTAATTTTTCTACAAATATTGTCCTATTTCTTATGTTGACATTAATATTCATGAATATTTAGATTAGATAATTCGTATATTTAATCATTTTAGTCAAATGGCTTTGTCTCAACTTTTATTGGGTACCAATTATTATAGTCTAGGATAGTTAACAGCTGGAATACAGGTAATTTTGTAGGTGCACCCTCTTAATATTTCAACCATTTTTGTCTTATTTCTTATGTTTACATTAATATCCATGAATATTTAAATTAGATAATTCGCATATTTCATAATTTTGGTTAAATGGCAAAGTTTCAACTTTTATTAAGTACCAAGTTTTATAGTCTAGTCTAATAAACAGTAGACATATAGGACATGTTGTAAGTATACCACCTTAATTCTTTCTACCAATTTTCTCTAATTTCTATTTTTTACATTAATATTCATGAATATTTAAATTAGATAATTCGCATATTTCATAAATTTGGTTAAATGGCAAAATCTCATCTTTTATTTGGTACCAAGTTTTATGATCTACTCTAGTAAACAGCAGACGTATAGGACATTTTGTAGGTATACCCCTTTATTTTTTCTACCAAATATCTCTTATTTCTTATTTACCATTAATATTCATGAATATTCAAATTAGATTATTCGTATGTTTAATCATTCTGGTCAAAATGCGATATCTCAAATTTAACTTGGTACCAATTTTTGTAGCCAATAGTTAGTTGTAGACATACATGTAATTTTGTAGGTGTACTACCTTAATTTTTCTACCATTTTCTCTTATGTATTTTGATTTAATTAATATTTTCATGAATAATCAAATTAGATACTTAATATATATTTTATCATTTTGGTCAAATTGTTATTCTCAAATTTATTTGGTACCAAATCTTGTAGTATAAGATAGTTAGCAGCTGGTGTAGAGGTAATTTTGTAGGTATACCCCTTAATTTTTCGACCATTTTTCTCTTATTTCGTATGTTCTCATTAATATTCATGAATATGCAAATATGATCATTCGTATAATATTATCTATTCAGTTAGGCATTTTGCCATTGTCTCGACTTTAATTTGGAACCAAGATTCTTAGTCAAGAATGATAAACAGCGACATGTAGGTAATTTTGTAGATGACACCCCTTAATTTATGTTTTCATTAGGGATAGGAGGAAGGGAACCAGGCCGTACGGTGGTCACATAAATTTGGCTCTGGTAATTTAAGATTTATTTGTTTATTTATCAAACTATATTTTCAAACTTTTGGAGCATTTTTGAAGCTTATTGTTTTATTGCGGTCCTGTGCATATTCGAATGTTTCAAATTGACGACAAATTTGAGTATTTTGACATTTTTAAATATTGTTCCCATTTTTGGACTCTGAAAATTTTCTCAAGCAGGTCAAATGTATACCTGTCCTATTCGTCGATGAATTGCCGTACCACATGAAAAGGTAACTTCGACTCAAATCAGTTTGGGTTAAATCTTATTGTGACTTATCTGAGTAGATACGTACATACTTTCGATCTAAGCAACATTGACCTAAAATGAGAAATTAGAGTTGTGCAAATTCTGCAAGATGGCAAAGGAAATTTTATTCAGTTTAATTTTTTTGTGCTGAGACGTCCGAGTCTGATGAGTCCCATTTACCAGGTCATGTGTTTTATATTGTTAGGCGTGCGTTGTTACCAGAGCCAGGTATGATGTGACCACTGAACCGGTTATTATAATTACTAATTGCACTGTGTGGAATTGCGTATTCGGTGTATGAAATTTTTGAGAGTACGTGTGTCCATGCGTGTGTGCGTTTGTTTGATACTGCAATAATTATATTTAAATAATACGTATATAGTGTGTTTAAACACGGATCTGTGAAGTGTTGTGTTGTAGTTATCCCATTACATTAGTCTCTTTACCAGTGACTTATAATGGCTGAAAGCACTGTTGTTAAGCCTGTCAGCGCTGAAGTGGAGAAACAGGACAGAAAGAGAAAGAAAGCAGATGTGAGCTCAGACCTTGAGACCTCTTGCCCTGATACTGACTTATCCTATCTTGACCTTGACAGCGGAAAAGTAATTCCGGTTCAGAGTACTCCCCAGCCACAATCAGTAAAGAGTAAAGCCAGGTGTTCTGAATCAGCAGATTTGCTCTCCAGTAAAGCATATGATATTTTAATGGACAAGATAAACTCTATGGAAAAGTACATGTCAAAACTAGATAAGTTAGATAAGTTAGACAAACTAGACCAAATGGAGAAAACTGTGAACCAAATGGAGGAGAAATTAGACAGCTTTGATAAGCGAATTAATAAAACTGAAAAAACTGTGCAGAGTGTTGAAAAATCAGTAGAGTTTATTAGCACACAGTATGATGCAATTATTGAAGATGGCGAAGCGGATCGTGCAAAGGTAAAATCAGTGGAATCTGAGGTCAGTGATGTTAAACAAGAAAACAAAGAGCTGAGAAAAGCCATTCTAGAAATGAAAAAATTGAACAGTGAAATGAAAGAAGACTTGATTGATATGAAAAGTAGGAGCATGAGAGACAATCTTCTTTTTACTGATATAAGTGAACATGAGAATGAGGATACAGAGCAAGTGCTTAAAAACTTTTTGAGTGATAAAATGAGCATAACAGACGTTTCCTTTGAAAGGGTACACAGAGTTGGTAGAGTTTACAATCGCCCAAGTGGACAGGCTGTAAGACCACGAAGCATAGTGGCTAAGTTTTCTTTCTTTAAAGATAGGGAAAGAGTAAGAAAGTCCGCCAACAGGTTAAAGGGTACACATTACGGTATAAGAGAGCAATTCCCTGAAGAAATTGAACAAAGAAGAAAACCTTTGTACCCCATTCTTCGGAAAGCAAGACAAGAGAAGAAGAAAGCAGTTTTAGTCAAGGATAGATTGTTTGTAGAAGGAAAAGAGGTCTCAGCTGGGCCTAATCCAGGAAATAACTCTGTCACTGGAAAATATATGCCAGGTTCATCTAAAGACTAAGGGTGTCAAAAGGGTGTGAAGGCGTCAGAATTAAACATTAATCTACTTTATATAAATGTGTGTGGATTGAAATCCAAGCTTAACATTCCAGAATTCAATGAACTTATTCAGACTTGCGATATTGTTACATGTGTAGAAACAAAATTGGATGACCTTGATGTTTTGAATGTTGATCAATTTGAAGTTGTCCAAAAGAATAGAAAGCAAAAAGTCATACGAAAATCAGGTGGTATTGCTGTTTTGATTAAGAGTAATTTATATAAATATCTTGATTATATAGATACAGAGTGTGAGTATGTATTATGGTTCAAGTTGGATAAAGCTTTATTTCAGACGGATGAAGATGTCCACTTTGGGGCAGTATATGTCCCACCAGCATATACGGGCTATAGTCAGACAGATATTCTGGAACAATTTTACTACGAATTAGAATCATTTACTAGGGCAAACAAATATGTCTATCTCCTTGGAGACTTTAACGCCAGAACCTCTGCTCTTTCTGATATAACAACTACAGATGATGAAATTCTTAGACAAATTGGGGTGAACTCAGAATTAGTATTTATGTCAGATAGTATAGATATGATGAACAGATTCAATATTGACACTATTAGAGTTTCAAAAGATAGTAAAGTAAATTCATTTGGAAAGCAACTCATTGACTTTTGCAAAAATAATGATATGCTCATATTAAATGGCAGAGCTTTTGGCGATAAAGGTGTAGGACAAACAACATGTAAAGATAAGTCTGTTGTTGATTATGTTATATGTTCATCCTGCTCTATTGCGTTTTTGACAAACTTTGAAATTAACGAATTTTGTCCACTTTATTCAGATGCTCATAATGCGATCAAATTCTCGCTAAAAGGTAATATAATACCAACTCGAGGTACAACAAGCAGTCACCCAAATGATAAGTATAAACGTTGGGAAGAAAGCAAAAAAGATTTATTTCTAGAAAACCTTGATCAGAATAAAGTGAACGAAATTCTAAATACATTAAATGATATAACACAGCCGAGTAAAGATTCCATAAATGCAATAATGACTAAAATCGAAGGTATATTTAAAACAACACGCAACAACACATTTTCAAAGCAGAAAGTTATACACCATAACAACAAAACAAGCACAAACAGTAAGCCATGGTTCAACAATAAGTGTCGACAAGCACAGCAGAAATATCATCTAGCACGGAGAATGTTTAAAATTAACAGAACACATCAAAATCACCGAGAACTTCTAACCAGCAGCAAAACTTACAAACGAGAAATCAACAAAAGCATTACAAATTATAAGCGCATGATGAGAAATAAGTTAAGACAAATGAAACAAAAATCACCAAAAGACTTTTGGAATTATGTAAACAGTTTGAATAGGAAGACTAACAATTCAGACATTAAGCTGGATAGTTTATTTGACTTTTTTAAGAATTTAAATAGTACTGAACATGATGATGGTGATGATTCTCGAGAAGAGCTGGGAGTTCCAAACTTTGATTCTGATGCACTTAATACTGAAGTTACAGAAGATGAAATCATAAACTGTATCAAGAAGTTAAAAAATGGCAAATGTCCAGGAACAGACGAAATTATTAATGAATATATCAAAATATCCTGTCCTCTTCTCTTGCCTATATATGTAAAACTGTTCAACATGATTCTTGATACTGGAAACATACCCGAATCTTGGTTAATTGGGGTTATCAAACCTTTATATAAAAATAAAGGAGATCCAGCTCTTCCTGAAAATTATCGTCCTATTACCATACTCAGTTGCATGGGTAAATTGTTTACAGCAATGTTGAATACACGACTCAACACCTTTCTTGAAGTCAACAATATACTCAATGAAACTCAGTGCGGATTTAGGGCATCATATTCTACAACAGATAATATATTTGTTATACATGCACTTATAGAATACCTAAGAGTTCGAAAACTAAAACTATTTTGTGCTTTCATTGATTTTACTAAGGCTTTTGATAATGTCTGGCGGGTAGGTTTATGGGGAAAGTTACTTAGCTATAATATATCTGGAAAGATTCTGACAATAATAAAAAATATGTATTCGGATATTAAATCCTGTGTTTCATCAAATGGAGACTGCTCAGAATTTTTCTATTGCAAGAACGGCTTGAGACAGGGGGAAAACTTATCACCCATACTTTTTTCGTTGTTTTTAAATGATTTAGAAAGTTTTCTTATAAGGGGTAATAATTTTGGTCTGAACATATTTGATGATTCATTGCAATGCTATTTGAAGCTTGTAGTTTTACTATACGCAGACGACATGGTACTGTTTGCTGAAAGTATTGAAGAACTTCAAGATTTACTGGATAAATTTCACATTTATTGTTCACAATGGAAACTTAAAGTAAATCATGAAAAAACAAAGGTGGTAATTTTTGGTGATAAGTCTAAACACCCAAGCCTTATTACGTTCAATGATCAACCTCTAGAAGTAGTGGATTGTTTCAAATACTTAGGAGTGGTTTTACCAAAATCAAGAAGTTTTTATCAAACCAAAAAGCATGTTGTTGAGCAGGCACGGAAAGCATTGTTTGGTTTATATAGAAAAATAAGAAATTTAGAGTTGCCTATAGATTGTCAATTGAAACTTTTTGATAACACTATTATCCCTATCTTAACGTATGGTTGTGAAGTTTGGGGATTTGGGGATCTTAGTGCTATTGAAAAGGTTCATACAGACTTTATGAAATATATTCTTCATGTTAAAAAAAGTACCCCCCATGTAATGCTTTATGGAGAGCTTGGCCGATTTCCAATATCGGTCACAATTAAGAAACAAGTTATTAGCTTCTGGTCAAAGCTACTTCTGAGCAAAGAATCAAAATTGTCTCATAGATTGTATTCTGTATTATATAATAACTTTGTTAACTTCCATTATGACTTTCCATGGCTGCAAAATGTTAAATCTATCTTAGATGAAGTAGGAATGAGTAATATTTGGATATATCAGCATCCCCAAAATAGTTCCTGGCTGTCCAAAACAGTCCTTTTAAAGCTTCAGGACCAATATATGCAGTCATGGTCAGCATCAATTAACGATTCATCAAAGTGCCTGAATTATAGAATTTTCAAGACAGAACATAAATTTGAAAATTATTTGATTAGAATGTCACCCAAAATGCGAAAAACCTTAATAGATTATCGCCTCTGTAATAATAAATTACCAATTGAAACAGGCAGATGGGCCAATATCGATCGAAACCTCAGAAAGTGTAAATTATGTAATTCAGGTACTGTTGGTGATGAATTTCACTATGTTATGGAATGTTGTTTCTTTGACTTTGATAGGAAAATCTTTATGCCACATATCAATAAGAAAACAGTTAACTGCATCACATATTCAAATTTATTTAATGATACTAACACCAGGCGGTTAAGACGCCTATGTAATTTTCTGAAAATTGTTATCGATACCTTTAGGTCACATCCAAGTTA
The DNA here is from genome assembly GCA_964019695.1 of Loripinus fragilis. NCBI lineage: Eukaryota > Metazoa > Mollusca > Bivalvia > Lucinida > Lucinidae > Loripinus > Loripinus fragilis. Next base: position 38,761,250 of record OZ026523.1, on the reverse strand, counting down.
AATACTTGTTTAGATCCTATACATTGTTCATGCATTCCACAGTGCTGCAATTATCATACTCTAAGGGTCACGGGTATATGCATTGGATTTTTGAGTACCCAGTAAATATCTTAAGACAAAAACAGCGTACGTATGTGCTTATTATTAAGTGATAATTGTGAATTGTATAGCCCTAAAAGGTATGGTCAGTGCAGCAACTGGAAATGCATCAAGAACGATTGATTAACCATACGAGCAAGACTTCGCATATAGCTTGTTCCGGTCATAGTTTGCTTGTGTGTGTTTGCGCAGGTGTGTTAGTGTGTGTGTGTGTGTGTGTGTGTGTGTGTGTGTGTGTGTGTGTGTTCACCAATGAAGTTAGTATGAATACGGCCTGTGTTCCTCAATCAGCCCAGATATGCCAACACATCACAATTTCTGGTCCAATAAATTGAACTGGGCAATCGTGCACACAGTTAAGCTACTATTAATACTTAACTGTTTGGGTGGTTGCTACTTGTAGCAAAATACATCAGTATTTGCTATATCTTGTGTGGGCATTGATGGGCCTCAATATAAGTATATGTTTGTATTTCCTCATATTACATGTTAAGCATGTACTGAGTGACTTGAATAAACTTTGAAACTTTGAAACTTTGAAACATTAATAATCGTGAATATGCAAATTAGATAATATTAACATCTAATAATTGCGTCAAATTGCTGTGTCTGAATTTCTACTTTATCTGTTCAAGAAAGACAGACTAGATATTTCAAACAGATATATTTTTGTGTGAGTAAAGCTTTAAAAAAAGCAGAGAATCAACATTTCAAAGGGGTTCTTAACGACGCTCATCTATGCTGGTTTTACATTATTTCTAGTACCAGAGTTGCCTCCCCATTTTATGAATGGCAATATTCGATTTTAACGTACGATCCTCACAAATTGATAGTACAGACATATTTATCTTTTATTGGTGCATGCATCATCATTTAGGACGATAATGTAAGTTTTCTCCAAAAGAAAATCAGCAAATCTCCTATGCTCGCATCAAGTATATTGGAAAAATGCATTAAAACGCTGTTTTTTTCCACACAGGGGTGACAACTTTAGAAGCAAATTTCTGAGCCGTCAGGCATATCAGGATGCCGCAAATCATGTTTTTGAAAAGCGAATAGACAATTGTTTTAGAAATTATGAAGTTTTGTGGGTTCTGATTAAATAAAACGGTATTATAAGTAATGATATAGAGGAAAATATTCAATTTTATAGGGTAATAAGAGTTATCCCCCAAAAATACTATGTTCAAATTTATAAAAATCTATAAAATTCATACAAATATAAATGACAGTAAACTTACTTTTAGAAAATATAATCCTTTGCGAAAAATGACGTATTTTTGTCAATACAAAATTAGTTTAAAAACCGTACTTTACGTTTCCATTTTTTGCAAACATTGAGTTATCTCCCCATTTTTTAATATGATGCTACCAATTTTTGAGAGTACGACCCAATCAGAAATAAAGTAGAATCATTTATCTTGAATTTAAGACCTGTTTCATCCTTTATGACGATGAGGTAAGTTTTTACGAAAATTTGAATTTCAGCAACGCGCCTAAAGAGAGGCATTATTTATCACACAGTAAACGGATACATGTAAAGTTACGATAATACAACTCATGTATACAATTTGACAATGATATATCCAATATTGTTGATTTTATGAGAAAACATAAATACTGACTAAACTTTTTCATTTAGTATCTTGTCACGGTAAATTTGCACATTTTCTAGAAGGCTTGAGGGGTAGAGCAATAATTAAAATTAAAAAAGAGAAGCTGACTGAAGGTATCACTTATTTCAGCCTGATATTTAGGACCTATGTCATTCTTTCAGATAATTGGTTTGATGCTAAAAACATCAATACGAGATTATGAAAAACTGAGGATGACAACATATCCTGTATTTCATAATTCGACAGTCTATGCTTAAAACATACCGTATGCTAAAGTATTGAACAGATTAATAAGCAGCATATTGTCCTTAAATGTTAAGATGCATATTATGCGTACTCTGCAGCGAATGGTATTATGCGTACTCTGCAGCAAACATTAGTATGCATACACTGCAGCAAAGAGGTTAATTCGCACTCTGCAGTAAAGACTATCATGCGTACCCTGAAGAGAAGATTATTATGCGTACTCTGCAGTGAGGATTATTATACATAGTCTGCAGAAAAGATTATTATGCGTCCTCTGCAGCTAAGATTATTATGCGTCCTCTGCAACGAAGATTATTATGCGTACTCTGCAGCTAAGATTATTATGCGTCCTCTGCAGTTAAGATTATAATGCGCCCTCTGCAGCAAAGATTATTATGCGACCTCTGCAGCTAAGATTATTATGCGTCAGAGTATTATGCGTCTTCTGCAGCTAAGATTATCATGCGTCCTCTGCAGCGACGATTATTATGCCTACTGTGCAGCAAATATTATTATGCGTCCTCTGCAGTGAAGATTATTATGCGTACTCTGCAGCGAAGATTATAACGCGTACTCTGCAGCTAAGATTATTATTCGTTTTCTGCAGTGAAGATTATCATGCGTACTCTGCAGCGAAGATAATTATGCGTACTCTGCAGCTAAGATTATTATGCCTCCTCTGCAGCAAAGATTTTTATGCATACTCTGCAGAAAAGATTATTATGCGTCCTCTGCAGCTAAGATTATTATGCGTCCTCTGCAGCGATAGATAATTATGCGTACTCTGCAGCTAAGATTATTATGCGTCCTCTACAGTAAAGATTATTATACGTCCTCAGCAGCAAAGATTTTTATGCGTACTCTGCAGCTACAGGCAAGCCAGAGAAACACTTGACATAAAGTGCAACCCGTGTGCACTACGCCAGAGATAGGTGTGCACATGACTTTGAACTTCATCTGCGAGCCATATGCACTAGACTTTGAGACCCAAGTGCACTAGACATTCTGACCAAGAGGTAAATGAGAACTCCTTGTGCACAATGAAGTTCAATACCTGTATAGCACATAACACAAGTTATATGTACCATAGCAAACAGTTTGGACCCAGATCATGTGTGGCAAGGTGTCAGGCCTGACCTGGATCCTAATTGACACTCTTATAAATGTTCATGTGTTTTTTTTAATGTAATAGAATTAATTTTTCATTGAGAATATTTTACATGAGAAAAGGGACATTCAACATACTTGCTGACACCTTTTTGTGATGCCCATTCACCTTGTCTGTAAAACTTGATGATTAGCCTGAAGGGGTAGGATTAATCGTTTTATTACCATTAACTACATTACTTATCTGGATAATGTTTGAGTTTTCTGAGCCTCATCAGAGACAGTCCTATACTATAGTGACTGTTTATGTCAACATCGGCCTCAAATATTTTGTTGGCAAACCAAGATCCTAATTAGACCTGCAGTCTGTGACGTCTGATCTGGGTCTACACTTTTTGGCTGGATACTAGGCTTATCTTTGTCTACTAGTCTTAACACTTAAAGCGCCAAGAAAAAAATGCATCTGAAAATGTCGTCTGCTGAAGTTGTCTTCTGCAAATGATTGCCTAACATTCCTGACGAATTAAGAATAGGAGCAAACAGCGTGGACCCAGAACAGACTGCTCCTATCCACACTGTTTGCCATAGAGGTTTCTTAAACATTTCAGCAGACGAGAAAAGCAGACAACTTTTGTTGTGATTGGTGCATTAAGGGTTAACTCTGTCTACTAGTGTAGTCTGCTTACAATCTTTGCTAGCTAGTTGGACCCAGATCAGGCAAAAAATACAACCCTGCTTTCTGTGCAGCCCAATCTGGTCCTAGACTGTTTGCATATGACCACAAAATGAACACAGGCTTAATTTTGGTTAACTGCCATCTGCTATTAATCTTTGAGCTAACATGTTTGACCCAGATCAGTCCTGACGTTTAGTCAGGCCTGACCTGGATCCAAACTGTTTGCACTCTGATGGTAGAGACCACGCGTTCTGTGACATCTAATTTGTCAATGTCCCACAAAAAGGAAACTACGCTCATGTTGGTTAACTCTTTGCCTACTATTCTTTTGTCGTCTGCTGATTATCTTTGCAAATAGGATGAACCCAGATGTTTGGCCTGATCTTAAACCAATCCGTTTGACACTCTAAAGAACTTTTCGAAAAAGATGACTAAAAACGGTAGACACCCAAAACACATGCATAATTACCAAGAAGGGTGTAAACATGATTTTTTTTATATCAAGATATATCCTTTTTATTTTTGTTGTCTGTGTTTTTCAACCATCTTTTTAAAAAATCCTCCACTGAGGAACTCACTCAGATTGTCAAACAGTTTGGATCCAGATCAGTTCAACAAAATGTCCATTCTGATCTGGACCAATCATGCTTTTTGCAAAGATAATAAGCAGAAGGCAATCGCTGTTTTGACACATTGATTGCTTAAGGGAAGGATTAATTATTTTATTACTGAACAGTGTCAATCTCTGTGTTCTTAACCATTATCCTGCCAAATACTATTTTTACTTGACTACTTTAACAATGTAATCACTATAGACACTGACCAGACCTCTATATAATTTTTAAGTTAAAAGCTTTTTATACATTTCAAGATGAAAGTCATCATCTAAGGTGGGTAAGGAGCTAGGATTTATAGCTTAACCCAGCTATAACTATATTTTCTGTCACTCAACAGGATATTGGTCTTCTAACCAGCTTGTGTGTCCAATTATGTGGTCAATTCTTGAAGATGTATTATTGTATTGCAAGGAGGTGTAAACCCTTTGTTTTCTACCAGATTAAATAATATCTGCTTATATCACTTTAATATTAGCTCTTTCCTTGTTAACGGTACATTTTGTAGTATGTTGATAACCTTGCAGCTAGCACACAGATCAGCTTGAGGACTAATGTTCCATTGGTCCTGATATGGGTCCAAATCGTACAGGTGTTTGTGACAGCACAGCCTGATAATGGCTATGATCTCTTGTAAATATTACTGGAAATTCACATATCAATCAGTGATTTTGACAGGAACTGACCAGCTTTGATTAACGATAATTAGAATTCATTACTCAAATATTTAGCGATTAAAGAAATTTGCCTCATGCTGAATTTCTATCTTAAAATAATAACTTTAACCATTTTTGTTCTAAGCGACATTTGTCAAAGCAAACAGCTGCCTTTCCATTGGTCCTGAAGTGGATCCAAACTGTTTGACAATCTGACAGTGTTCCTGAAAGAAGTTTTGGAAAAAGTTCATTTTGAAAACGAATAGTCAGCAGACAACAACAATAAAAAAAAATAATAAAAGAAAATATATAAAAAAATGGAACTTTCATTTTAAGGTAGAACAGTTTGTTGTGAAGTCTGCTTTATCAAACAGACAGTGAAGGACTTCATCAATTATTTTGGAATGCAAACAGTTAGGACCCAGATCAGCACTACCTGATCTGGATCCAAACCGTTTGAAAATCTGAAAGTGCTTCTGAAAGATTTTTTTTAAAACAAAATTATTTTAGCAGACCACAAAAAATGTGAGCATGACAGGCTGGTCTGGACATTTCGAGTGTGAGCAGATTATCGTTCACAAGTAACTAAAGGATATTTTTGTTTAAGTAGATAATCGCTTTTAATTGGCCTTTAATTGACCACACATGTTGACCACCTGGTGTGAAAAGATATCACCTAGCCACTTAATCCTTTACAATGTAATTAATCAAATAAACATGGAGTTTTACTTAGCAGGTTTAGTACACAGGCATTAGCAGTCCAAACAATGTAGACACAGATGAGAAAGCGCTAGCAAGTAGTGAGCCAGTCATGCCAATTTAGGAAATTACCTGGTGTATCCTTGTGATGAAAAAGTTTCCTTTTGTGTGTGTGTGTTTTTATAAATTATTTGCTCCCAGAGTCAAAAGAAATTCATTCCTGACCAGTCTGCTCTTCATGAAGCACGCTGATCTGAGAATATTTTCTATCTCAGTGATAACTTTTGCCACAGCCGTTATATGCGTAGTTATGTCCCCTTGTGGGCTGACGTGGATTTTCGAGCTCCACAATTTTAAAATGTTTTAATGGAAAAAAAACGTTTTTTGGACACTTTTGTGTGGTCGTTTGGTTTGCGGACGGTGAATTCTGTATGCCACCTAAGAAAGGAAAGCGAAATAAGGACACTGGTGGTAATAAAAGGAAAAGTATCTCACCCATAACATCGGACGACACGTGTACATGTACAGAGGACAATGTGAAAACTGGTTCCAAATGTAAACATTGCACCGCTAGGCAGTTAGATAGTTCTCAGTCAGAGAGTAAAGATGTGAGTACTTCAAATAAACGTTTTCATCCCTCAACGCCTGATTACTATAGCACATCACCACAGTTTTGTTCGTTTAGTACGCCAAATATGAGTCTCCCACCACAACAACAACAGTTTTCTGGGTCATACATACAGTCACCCCCTGGGCAGTATACGCCCCAGTACATGACCATTGGTTCAGCCCAGCCTCAGCCTCCGTCGACTCAGATACCACCACAATGGGCAAACAGTATAATGGACGACGTCAAAAGTATTAAAGGTAGCGTCTCAAAGATCGACAGCATTGAAAAGACCGTTAATTCTATTTGTTCAAAATTATCTGATCTAGAAACAAAAGTCAAAGATATGGACACGAGAATAATTGAGGTCGAAAGGGCCTGTACTTTTATGAGTGAGAAGCATGATACAAACAATCAGGATCTACATGGTGTTAAGGGAGACGTAAAAAAGGTCAAGGACTCATGTATTTCGCTAGCTGAAGATGTGAACAAAATGGAACAAGACTTTGAACGTTTGAATAGCAAGGTGCTTGATCAGGAATTCCGCTCTATGCGCGACAACCTTATCTTCTACGGTATCCGTGAGTCTGGTCCAGGGCAAAATATTGATGCTGAACAGGAAAAATGTGATCTCCTAGTAAAGGAATTAATTGAAAGCAAGCTAGATATTGATGCCACCAATATTACTCTAGATAGGGCCCACAGACTGGGAAACAGAGTCATACCAAATAAACCGAGGCCGATCATTGCCAAATTCCATTACTATAATGATCAGGAGCAAGTTCGTACAGCAGCATTTCGACTGAAAGATGACTTGAAAAGAGAAAATTTCGGGGTAGGAATCCAATTACCAAAGGAATGGCGAGAAGCAAGGAAGCAACTTTACCCAGCTATGCAGGCCGAGTGAAATAAGGGAAACAACACCAAATTCATCGGCGAAAAGCTCTACGTCAACGGACAACCATACAAACCTAAAAATTAACGACGTCAAGAGGAGCAACTTGGTATTTTCTCATGGAACGTGAATGGTCTAATTAGAAAATTATCCGATCCAGAGTTCATAGGGCATATTAACACTTATGACATTGTAGTTTTATCAGAAACATGGCTATCACCGAAATCGAACTATAATTTAAATATCAATGGATATGAAGCGTTTCATTTATATGGTAACAAATCACCCAACGTCAGAAAAGGACGTTACAGTGGCGGTATATCCGTTTACTATAAACTGGAGCTAAAAAATAAACTTCAAATAGAAGAACAACAACAAAGTGGAATAATTTGGCTAAAACTGTGTAAAAGTTTATTTAATTTTGACTCGGATGTGTTTTTGTGCAACGTATACATTCCACCACGTGAATCTAGATTGGTAAATCAACAAGAAAATGATTTATTTGAGCAAGTTGAATGGGGTATTGAACGCTACAAATTGAGGGGCAAAGTATTTGTAATAGGAGATTGGAATGCAAGAACGTCGATTGAGCCAGATTTTATTGTTTTCGATAAATACCTAGATAATGACTCCGCAGTAGAGCCCTTTTCCCGCGGTAGTGATAGGGTAAACAAAGACCACGTGCTCGATACACATGGTAAACGTATTATTGACTTATGTAAATCAACTAATCTATTAATAGGCAACGGCCGCTTACATAGCGATAGTGGTATTGGGGAGTTTACTTTTATCAATCATAATGGAATGAGCACAGTCGATTATATTTTACTAGAATATAATAATTTTAGTCTGATTAAGGATTTCAATATTATGCTGATAAATGAATTTTCGGATCACTGCGCATTACACTTTTGCATTGAACGTAGGAAACGGTTGTCTTTACCTACAGCTAACCCCGCCCAGGAGTTATATTTAGCGTGGGATGATTTACAGATCGATACTTTTCGAAACAAGTTATTGGATAATATCAATACACTACACCGCCTAGCGGACAACATTAATAATTCCCCCATTGAGGAATCGGTAAGTGGTTTTACCACATTTATGCAAGAAAATGCTTTCAGTGTTTTTGGGAAAAGACGCTCACAGACGCGTGCCCATAACGCAAATGGTCAAACTAGTAATACGAAATGGTTCAACGCAGAATGCTATAATCACCGAAAGGACTATAAAAAGGCTCGAAATTTATTTTTAAGAAATAAATCAAACGAAAATAGACACAACTTTATCCACAAAAAGCGCACTTACAATAAAACCAAAAGAAAATGCAAATACCAGTTCAAGAAAAGGGAAGGCGAACGAATTGCGAAACTTGCGAAATCGAATAGCAAATCATTTTGGAAAAACATAAAATCACAGTATAGAACAAAAGCAAACGACCCAGAGATATCCATTAATGATTTATTTACGCATTTCAACGGGCTTTATGGATCCCAAACTGAAAATACAACAAATGGAGAAAACGACCCACAATTTCGCTCTTTATATGATCATGATTTAGACTTGCCCTTTACAGAGACTGAGATAAGATCGGCAGTTTTTGAGCAAAAAAACTCGAAAAGTTCAGGCACCGACAATCTAATTTCGGAAGTTTTTTTAAAAATTCGTTTGATATAATCTCTCCATTTTTGCTATCTCTATACAACAAACTGTTGGATTCAGGCATTTTCCCAGAAAGTTGGGGCGAAGGTATCATAGTGCCCATTTTCAAAGGCGGTAATTTGGAAGCAAAAAATTTTCGAGGCATTACACTAAACAATATCATTTCAAAAATATATTCAAAATTGTTAGTCACCCAGCTGACCAAATGGTCGGACAAACATCAAAAATTTATTGATAATCAGTTTGGCTTCCAAAAAGGAAAATCCACGGTTGACTGCATATTTATAATTCATGCTCTAATATCGAAAACTTAAGCATCCAAGAAAAAACTTTATGTTGCTTTTCTAGACTGGGAAAAAATGTTTGATAGAATTGACAGAGCATTCTTATGGCAAAAACTTCTTTCAGAAAGTGTTAGCACAAAATTTATCCAAGCTATTAGAGCTATGTACTCATCTGTCAAATCATTCATACGATACAAACATGCAACCTCAGATTTTATCAATACATATATTGGGGTAAAGCAGGGCGATCCATTGAGTAGTATTTTATGTTTATTTTTCTTGAATGATATTTTGAGTAGTATTAATTGCAATTTAGATGGAATAATGAATCTCGAAGAATTACAGATATTTCTATTATTATTCGCTGATGACGGAATACTTTTTTCACAAAACCCACAAACACTTCAATCTATGCTGAACGACGTACAATTATACTGTGAAACCTGGGGCCTTAGACTAAATGTAACTAAAACAAAAATAATGATATTCGAAAAAGGGCGACATACCACTTACAATTTTCATATAAACAATCAACTTATTGAAATTGTATCATCGTTCAAATATCTCGGTGTCTACCTTTACAAAAACGGAAATTGGTATCGTACACAGAAACGAGCTTCTCAACATGCATCGTATTTTCTCCATAATCTATTCATTGTTTTCAATCAAATAGAATTGCCAGTTTCAAAGAAATCTGAGCTTTTTGACTCACTCGTATTACCAGTGTTAAATTATGCCGCAGAAATCTGGGGTGCACATGATGCGCCCGACATTGAAGTTATCCATACTTAATTTTGCAGGAAGCTTCTAACTGTCAAAAGGTCCACCAATCTGAATGCTTTATATGGAGAACTTGGGCGAGTCCCTATGCTGATACACAGTAAGATAATCATGATTAAATATTGGTTAAAAATCATAGCATTACATGATAATTCATTATTATTTAGAACGTATCAAATGTTAAAAAGAAATTTAGAAAATGGCTCACATTGTGATAAAACTAACTGGGCCTACCAGATTAGGAATATCCTGCAAGAGTGTGGTTTGTTTTACATCTGGCAAAATCAGTCGAATATGCCGTTTAACTTAAGTACCATTAAACAGAGAATTTTGGATATTTTCTATCAGTCATGGTATAGTTCTATTAATAATTCCTCACGATTGGAGACGTATAGTTTAATCAAGCATACTTTTAAAACGGAAGAATATCTTGACTTTATAAAAGAAAAAAAGTATCGAATAGCTCTTACAAAATTCAGAATTTCCGCGCATGATCTGGCAATTGAGCATGGGCGATTTACAAACTTACCAAGAGAGCAAAGAATATGCAATCATTGTAATAGTTTACAAACTGAATCGGAGTACCATTTCCTGCTGATATGTACTAAATACGCTGATATACGCTCAAAATATATAAAAAGATATTACTACACATGGCCTACAGTACAAAAATTTACCAATTTATTGTCCGAAAATTCAAAGGCCACAATAAGAAATATTGCTAAATATGTATATTATGCCAATTTAAGAAGGACAGGAGATCAGTAGTTAATGGCAGAGGCGACCCAAATGAGTCTTCGCCTTGGAAATGGCTTGTATGGATCTTCTCAGCTATTTAACACTTAAGCTTTAGGTATAAATATCGTACCAAGCAGTGGTAACACTTATAATGGTCTACAAGTGTGTCCAACTAAGCCCTCTAGTCCAGGTAGAATAGTCCATAATCTAAGCCAATGACTTATCAAATTATAACAGTGCAGGTATGGCCGAGGCTGCGTAATCTACGCAGGCTCGCCCAGATCTCCACTGAACATACATGTATTTCAAATTTGTCATAGGAATACTTCCCTTTGACCAAAAAAGGCGAACTATCACTTGTGATCGTATTGATTGCTTCCCCTAGATTGACAACGACGAATACAGTTAGCAATATGATATTGCTTTTCCAGTAAAATAAATCAATCACTAGTTCTAATCAAAACAACTACAAGACAAACAGTATAGATACAAGGCAGACATTTCTTGAAAGATACATCTGCCTTGATCTATGGTGTATGTCAGTCTTTAACGGATTACGAGTATAAAAAATCGAATCAACTCCCTTTTCCTGCTACATAATTTGATTAATCTCCCTTTGACCACATTTTTCATCGATATTTGAGATTGCGATGTTCATAATAGATAGAGCCCAGATTAGCAGGAGCAGGGGCACTCTTCGTCTGGACTCTCTCTATTATCCAGGAAAACTAAAGAAACAAAAAATATACAGTAGTAAAATTGTCACGTTGTGTGATCTGCTCTTCAGAAAAAGAGAAGCGAAGTCCACGGTAATGCTCACTATTGTGTTGTACTTGCTATAAGCATACCTGTATGTTTAATGCAATAAAATTATGTTATGTTATGTTATGTTATGTTATGTTATATAAGAGTAAATTTAAGAACATCACTTTTGCAAACAGTTTGGATCCAGAACAGGTCTAACAAACTGTCGGACCTGATCATAATCTAAATTGTTAATCACTCTGATGGTATTTCTGAACTTAACCAATGAAATGCAACTCTTGATATTATGTCATCATAAAGCACAGAAGCCATAGAATTTGACAATTTTGAACAATACGCAGATGCTTAACCCCTTGCCTGCTGAGCAAGTCACATGCCACTCAGTTTTAAATTATTACCTCATTTGTTATAATAAATTCTGGCTTTACAAAAACTCCATAAAATTATTTCATGGACACTATTAGAGTGTTAACAGTTTGGATCAGATTGGGTCAACATTCTGTAGGGTCTGATCTGGGTCTTTGTTTGCAAAGATTAACAGCAGATAACATAATTCTCCGCTGTCAGGCAAAAACTATGAAAAAAAATAGAAGTTTGGGCCTGGTCTAAAGGAAAAATGATTGGAAAAGGTTGATTTTTAAGGACATCAGCTAATGTAAAAATAAAAAAAATAAAAAATAAAAAACATAAAAATTCAAAGCATACAAAACTGTCAACTCAATTATTAACAAAAATCTTTATACCTGCGGGCAGACTGGTTTTGTTCTGTGTGTCAACACACTTAGGCGTATTGAGATATGAAAATGTAAAATGGTGATGAAAGCTGACACATCTAAATTTAATTGGATAATTAAAACTAAAAGAACCAATTAGTAATAAGTTAATTAATTGAAATAATGGTAAACCATTAAAGAATTAAACGATAATAGCAAATAAGTTTTATTAACTAATTTGATTAAATAAATGAATTGAAGCATAAGAAAATAAATATTAAAATTTACATTCAGCTGGAATAAGTACAGTGTACAACAAATAAACAATCAGTTTGAATTTTCTATCTTTGCACTACTTATAGCAGATGATATCAAGTAAATGTTTGTGCGCTTTTTGCACTACAAGTGCACTTTGGTCTAGGAATTAGATACATTTCATCAATGATTGCTTTGCGCTTCATGTGCGCTAGGGTTTGACACTGGGGTGCAACTCATCGCTCAAAGCTAGCTCACCTGTAGTGCAACCCATGTGCAACTCATGTGCACAAGGGTGTTAAGTGTTTCTCTGGCTTGACTGTAAGATTATTATGCGTCCCCTGCAGCAAAGATTCTTATGCGTCCTCTGCAGCGGAGATTATCATGCGTACTCTCCTGCGAACATTATTATGCGTACTTTATAGCAAAGATTATTATGCATACTCTGCAGCGAAGATTATTATGTAACTTCTGCAGCTAAGATTATTACGTTAACTCTGCAGCAAAGATTTTTGTGTAAACACTGCAGCAAAGATTATTATGTTAGCTCTGCAGCGAAAATCATTATTTAAAATCTGCGGTGAAGATCATTATGCATACTCCGTGGCAACGATTATTATACCTACTCTGCAGTGAAGATCATTATAAGCACTCTGCAGCGAAGATTATTCTAACTACTCTGCACAATATTATCATGCATACTCCGTGGCGAAGAATAATATGTAAACTCTGCAGCGAAGACCATTATGCATACACCGTGACAAAAATATTATATTTACTCTGCAGCGAAGATCACTATAAGCACAGCTCTGCAGCAAGGATTATTATGTGTACTCTGCAGCAAAGATTATAATGCGTACTCTGCAGCGAAGATTATTATGCGTACTCAGCAGCAAAAATTAGTATGTATACACTGCAGCAAGAATTGTTATGTTTACTCTGCAGGGAATATAATTATGCGTACTCAGCAGCAAAGATTATTATGTATATCTGCAGCAAAGATTATTATGTGTACTCTGCAGCCAATATTTGATGCGTAATTTTCTACAAAAATTATTATGTAAATTTGCAGCGAAGATTATTATGTAAACTATGCAGTGAAGATAATTATGCTTACGTTATAATGCGTACTCTGCAGCAAATATCATTATGTGTACTCAGCAGCGAAGATAATTGTGTATTATCTGCAGCAGTGACCTATATTAGAGTGACTGGACACTTCATTTTTCAGCCATATAGGTATGTCGTGGCATGAGTCATGTGACTAACGCCTGGTGCGCCTTTTATCGTACACACTCAAAATGGCGATGCAGCTTGTGAGACCGCTGCATTTATAGGTACTTTAAAGAGCGTACTTCGTCTTTAATATCGCTTATTGGTAAATATTGTTAATAACAATCGAAAAAACATATATGAAATATTGCTAAATGCTTTGTTTCTGCAATGTAAAAACTAATCCGATTGAGTTATGACCGTGTAAATAACGGCCGATTTTAAGAAAGTTGCGGAAATCTGCAAAAAATGGCTTCAAAAATACCTCTTTTACTCTGACGAATAAAGCTTCAAACATGGCTATATCTGTTTCTCGATTTATCAATATTCATAAACTAAGATGTCCAATGATTCATAATTATCGTTATTATATAATTTCGGTGTTTATAAAGGTGTTAAAAGTTTAGGTAAACAATAGAGAAATTACGCTGTGTATTCCAAAACAGCAGTAAAAGCCAATCGTGTAGATAAATGATATAGAGTTTCCCTCATTTACCTGTGTAAGATACACGACAGTGTTATTTGAGTTGAGTATTGGTATTTTATTGGAGTTTCTAGTCACTCTTATATAGGTCACTGTCTGCAGCAAAGATTATTATGTGTACTCTGCGGCCAATATTTTATGTTAACTCTGCAGCGAAGATTATTATGCAAACTCTGCAGTGAAGATCATTATGCCTACACTGAAGCGAAAGTTATAATGCGTACTCTGCAGCAAGAATTATTATGTTTACTCTGCAGCAAAGATTATCATATGTACTCTGCAGCGAAGATTCTATGTTTACTCTGCAGCGTTGATTATTATGTGTACACTGCAACGAAGACTATTATGTTTTCTCTGCAGCGAGATTATGATGTTTACTCTGCAGCAAATATTATTATGCGCTCTCTACAGTAAATAGTATTATGTTTCCTCTGCTGCGAAGATTATTATGGTTACTCTGCAGCGAATATTATTATGTTTACTCTGCAGCGAAGATTATTATGTGTACCCTGCAGCGAAGATTATTATGTAAACTCTGCAGCGAAGATTATTATGTTTACTCTGCAGGAAAGATTATCATGCGTACTCTGCAGCAAAGATTATTATGTTTACTCGGCAGCAAAGATTATAAGGTGTACTCTGCAGCAAAGATTAATATGTTTACTCTACAGCGAAGATTATTATGTGTACTCTGCAGCGAAGATTATTATGTAAACTCTGCAGCGAAGATTTACCTGTATTATGCGTACTCTGTAGTGAAGTTTATTATGTTTACTCTGCAGCCAAGAATATTATGCGTACTCTGCAGCGAAGAATATTGTGAAAACTCTGCAGCGAAGATTATTATGTAATCTCTGCAGCCAAGATTATTGCGTACACTCTGTAGCAAAGATTTATTATACGTACTCTGAGCGTCTTCGATGTTTGATCTCAATAAATATTAATTGGTAAACTTGCTAAATGCAAAACTTCAATACCATAACTGCGCCTTGACGCGAGAAAACTTGACTGTATGTATAGAAACAACAAAGATGCGAATCATCTGCAGATGCGTAATTCACACCCAGGAGTGTACGTACATGTTATTTTTCATTTTTCGATCTCGTTTTTGAACCCAGATCAAGCACGATAAAACGAGGGGCCTAACCGTTACGACACAATGAGATGTATATTTTCAAAAACAATAAAAATGACAGATTCGTATGCACAGGCGGGCCTAAGTTTTCTTGTTCCCGTGCAGCAAAATCGGGATTTTTCGCCTCGAAGCCTATTTGCTAGGTAGTTGTGCATGTTGTTCGTCATCTTTGTTAATATTTTAAAAACGGGTATTCAGAATCACCTGAAGAATGTCAAACACTTTAATTCTAGATAAGATCTGACTATTTGTCAGTCCTAGGTCAAATATTTTTGCAAAGATAACCAGCAGACGACACGCATTTTATTGCAAAAACACACCATTTAACGCAAAAAGTTTTCTGACCAGAAGCAGCTACCCAAGCGTCCATGTTTTCATCCCGGTCACTCTTCCATTTTCCACAGATTGTCTTTTCAATTTCATCGTAATCCATGCTCGACATTTTTGCCAATCCGTATTTTTTCTAAGTTTGTAATCAGCCCGCACTTTAAAAAGTGTTAAAACAATAATATCCTACTTTGAATCGAACTATAGTTCCTACTAAAGTTCTGAAGTAATATGCGCGCGCACGTTTAAACACGAACGTTTAGAAAGTTGGCAAGTAAACAAATACAGCCAAAGTGAATAGCTCTGTATGCCCCCTTTCAGTTCTTCATCGTAGGCGAAAAGGGTGTATATATACTGCACATCCTACTCTAATATACAATTACAATAAAGTGGGGCCGCAAATAGAAAACATCAATGATTTATTTTGTAAAACTCATTTTTAGGCTACTGGCAGAAACAATCTTGCTGGATAGGTCTAGAGGAGGGAACCAGACAATCTACTAGAGTAACGTTCGTGACGTCACTATAGAAGCGATTGTCGGCGGTTCGAATCGAACTATAGTTACTATAGTAGGGTCTATATTTCGATTCGAAGTGGGCCAATATCATTAAATCGATACTACATAAATATTGGAACGAACAGCATGTATGGGAAACAAAGCCTACTGGGTTAGTATGTATTGAAAAAATCGCTTTGGTTCAATACATACTTACATATGCATACAAATTACCGTAGATTGACAGGGAAATATGCAGAGCACCGGTTAAGATTTTAGCAATTTTCGTACTAAGCATATAATGATAAAGACGAAATTGGTCAGACCATATAAGTTGGGACTGTTCGATGCTCGTTATTTCTCTTAACCTGATTCTGAGCTATTGTCTCAGAGAGTCCGGATGCTTATTGAGTTTCCAACTTGCTAGGCTGGAAACATACACACTGTCCGATGCTTGTAGCTGAAGCAAGGCTGGAAGATTTGGAAACGTCCAAACCAGGTTCTGAGCTATTGTCTCAGAGAGTCCATACGCTTATTGAGTTTCCAGCTGGCTAGGCTTGAAACATACACACCGTTCGATGCTTGTAGCTTTCAGCAAGGCTGGAAGCATTAGAAGGTTTAAAACGTCAAACCCAGGTTCTGAGCTATTGTCTCAGACAGACCGGCTGAATCACATACGGGTTGATGTCTCATATCGTTATATGCTTGGGGCATAGCGTTCCTAGCACTAAGGCTGGAACGTGTTTCAAACCAGGGTTTAGAAAAATCATTAGTTTTTGAACCGTTCAGCGCTATTGTAAAGCTGAGGCACCTCTAGCCATCTTGCTGGCTTGGGACCATAGTTGATTTCTGTTGCGTTGGGTCCCATGCCGAGAATTTGTGTTGCTCATTTATGATTATATAGCTCATGTTATGAGCATTTTATCGGTACATATCACTGACGTTTATAGACTATATAAGCCAACACATGTGATTTCCAACAATGTGGCATTTTGACATGTGTAAACTCAGACGAGCCTGTGAACCCTCCTGTTAAGCTTAGAAACTCCAAATGATGTTTGGTCAGTAGCTTAATAGTCATAGAATATTCAAGCGACTAGCAAAGGCTCTGATCAGACTGCGCGTATGCGCAGGCTGGTCTGAGCCTTTGCTGGTCGCACATACCACATTGTTGGAAATCTCATGCCGTGGCTCATATATGTCTGCAAATATCATAATTTTAAGCTTTGACTGTCCAGCTGAACCATTTTCGCTTCATAGCCCGCCCATTTATACATCGTTCATGCGTCATAGGGCTCTAACGGCAAGGTTATAGCAAGATCTCACCACCTACCTGAAATTGCTTCTGGTCTGAGCATCACCGACTGGCGGAGGCGCTGTGTTGTTTCCTTGAGCAAGACCCTTTCTCTGCTGCTTAGTACTGGTTAAACTCAAGAAGACTCCTCCCGAAAGAAGATGTTGATTGGGACGTAAAGAATCAAACCAAACAAACACGTCTGGATAATACTTCACCTTTTGCATAATTGTGACTTTGGCAAACAGTGAAGATCCAGATGAGATACATGTAGCACAAAATACAACATTTAATCAGGATATGCACTATTTGCTTGGACAAATACAATCATCAGAGAAGAAAAATATACAGTCAGACATAAGTTAAGCATCGCCTCAATAGTTACCTTGAAAACGAAGGAAGCTTTCAAGTCATGAATATTTTCTTGTTTTATTTATGAAAATAGATAAAGTGGTGATAATTTACAGCAAATTTAGATTCGGTTATCACAAAGGTAAACAACCAGGCATGTAAAATGCACACCTTCCCATAAAACGCCCCTGGCATGGTAAATGCACACTTACCCATAAAACGCCCCTATTCTCAAGTCCATCATGGTATTTTCAAAACGCTAGGACATGTAAAGTGTTAGTGTCATATTGTTACACTATCAACAGTCAGGGGCATAACCTGTATAAGTTACAATATATATCACTCGAAGAAGTTAAAATTTTGTCTTTTCAACAATGATTTCAAAGTGAGGCTATCGAAAGTAACTCATTTAGGTTATATCTGAAATTATTTACGCAAAGGTCAAATTTTAGTCCGTCAAAAATATAACTTATTCAAGTTAAAAAGTAGCTTATTTTCTGATTTTCAATGACCTCGCGTACAAGTTTCTAGACGATGCGTACACAAATTTATTGCATAATCGTAAAGTTATGTAAAAGGTCTTTCAGATAAAATTACCCGCATGGCCGTGAGAATTGCAGTAACTCCGGAATATGAAGATGAAAAAATACAGTTTCACTCCAACAAGTTACTTTTGTTTTTGTTGCTAAAAAGTTAACTGCTTTAAGTGATATATTTTTTAACTTTTGGAAGTTATGCACCTGACTGATCAAAGACAAGTTCTGTCTGAAGATTTCAGATTCATATCTCTAAAAGAGTAAAAGTTATTGATGTGTATAGAATGGCAAGTTATATAGTGAAGATGCAAAAATTATAAACACGCGATTAACTATCTCTATGGTCCTCTATAACTGTCATGAAACCTTGAGTTCGACAGAATCAGTTTGGCACTAGTTTGAGAAAATAAGTCTAGATTATTTCTGTGTTCATTTGAATTAAAAGTAAGCACTTTGTGTGAAGCTGTGACACTTTTTAAGGGCACACCCCAAAATAGGGGTTGGTGTATACAGGACGCCGTAGAAATTCAGCAAAATGACCAAATGACATTCTGATATGATCAGCAGACCAAAGGAAGACAAGTGTAACAAAATATTACAAGTTGGTTGTTTTTCTGAAGAAATTTGAACACGAAAAACGTCATTTAAATAATGTTCGGGTGATGCTTAACTTATGTCTGATTGTATATAAATTATTTTTGTGGGGGTGGGGTTATGACTATCAATCTCTCGATGTATACAATGGACCAATCAAAGTTTATTGTATCAAACAGAAGGAAGAACCAATTAAATCATAAAAGGTTAAAAGAGGAATACCATCTCAGCTTTTTGTTTATGGATATCCACATATGAAATAAATCCATAAACCCGAAGAGAGAAGATTTTTTAAGGAATGCCTTCGTCTGTTTATCCATAACTCTTGTATCTCCTGAACACTTTAAAAATTCTCTAAGCTTTAGTCAAATGTTCACCTCAGTGAGACGTTGGGCAAAACGCATGCCTCAATTAGGCAAACTCAAGCTCAGGGTGGCAGTTACAGGTAATGGAATTTAGCATTTATTTCTGGGTATGCTACATATCTCCTCAACCCATTAAAGGATTTTCATTACACTTTAATAAAATGTTCACCTCAGTGCGAGGGTGTGCAAAACACATAGCTCAACCCAGCAGACACAAGGTCAAGCTCACAGTTGAAGGTAATGTGAGTGAACATTGAATTTCATGTCTGTCCCATATTTAATTTTGGTCGAATATTTGTCTAAGTTAGATGATGTGCGAAGCGTGTAATTCAACTATGACTACAAGGTCATGGTCACCAGTAGTGATTAAAAGTTTCAGCCTTTGATTCCATGTCCGCACCCTATCCCCTTCGCCCCTGGAATGATTTCATAAAATGTTGGTGAAGTGTCCGGTTCAGTGAGAGGATATGCAAATTTCATGACAGCACTGTGGCTAACGCTCTATGCCACACTTTAAGGTCATGAGTTTGAACATTTGAATTCCTGCCCTTATGCCAGAAGGATTTTCATCATAGCTTTAGTCAAATATTCACCTTATTGAGACTGTATGCAAGCCGTATGTTTCAGCCATGCCAACTCAAAGTCAAGTCCACAGTTGAAAGTCAAAAAATTGAATATTTGATTTCATGTATGCATAAAGTCTTTACCACTTAAGACTTAAGGAGTTGCATTATGTTTCTTTTAAATTGGCTAAAATTGTTTCGTCATGTCAAGCCTTGAAGGACATTCAATTACCTCTGGTAACATATTGACTTAAGTTAAAGAAAATGCACAGAACACATGTCCATTACCATTCATGCTACCAGTCATGGTTTTTCCTCTCAGCAAACAAAGAGATGGATGGATTCCTTGGTATTTCATATCCTTTTCTACAGTATTTTAGTCATAAATGACAATGGATGGATGGTAAAAAGGCTGAGTGCAATGATGTGTTGTATAGGTCAAGCAGTAATCGAACCCTGGAAGCTGTCACCCACAGTTGGGAGCAATAATAGTCCTGTCATGTCGACAACCAGAGGTCCCACCACTCTGTCATTCTGTGGCTGGGAATATAGCTGCCCTTCAAACTGCTATCTTGATTGTTGCCTGAAGGTGTTCGTATTTAGCACACTGATTGCTTATGGTGTTTAGATGACAACGAAGCTTTTTCAAATTACTGATGCAATTTCGGAGTCAAAGGTCGAGGCCAAGTATACTTGAAACCTGCCTTACAACTCGTAACACAAACTTCTTTCACTTTTTGATGGAAGTTGTTCATAGTTAGCACAATAATTGCTTATGGTGTGTTGCTGAAAAAAAGGGTTTCGGTTTGCCCAAATGATCTTTAGTGTCAAAGGTCAGTATGAGATATACTTTATTACTGGATTAATGCCAGGCAAGGTAAAATATTGTGTTGGAAAGCTTTCAGTATCGCAGATTCCTCTGTCCATGAAGCTTTCAGGAAACTTGGTCACGTCCCACTGGAAGTCAGGACTAGGAATGCGTTTCAGAGACACTGCGTAAGCTAGTAATGAATGATTGGAGTAAATCTGATTCCGTCACTTTTCACCAGATTTAATTTGTACCGCACTAGCATTTTTCGAACATCATTGCTTGTATTACAATGGTGAATTTCGAGTAATATGGTATGTCATTACTTTGGTGGTACAATGTCACCTCAGTGATATGCGAAGCCCTCTCAGGGAGGGGGTGGGGTACCAGTTCCCGTTCCCCTGTCCCTCTGAAATAAATTGGCTTGTTCCCTTTTTCCCCCAAATCGAAAATTTGTTTTCCTATGTTCCCTGTTCCCAAATATTGCCTTTGTTCCCCTCAAAACTTGGCTTTTTTCCTCTGTTCCACTGAAATAAATGCCCTTTTTCCCTGTTCACCAAACCCCTGAGAGGGCCTCATATGCATCTGACTGATAGACCGGGCCCATCAACCCAGCAATTCATATAGTATGGCTCCAAAGCAATCAAATTTATGGATTCAGGGTAAATAAAATAGGAAACCCAAAATGACTTGGCAATGTAGCACATTCATTGCTGATACAGGGGTGGTGAGTTTCAACCGGGCCCAATACTTTCGGGGACATTTATCATGCAATATTTTCTATCGTTATTTTCCTCCTTCCACTGATTCACGAGGGGATGTTGTCAGTTACAAGCAAAATCGTGTGCACAAAGTACTGCCTGGTCTAAACTTGTCCCAGGTTAACTGACCATCTCGACATGACCATGACATTTGACTGGGGCTTTAAACAAACAAAAAAAATGGGCTCCAGAGATCTATCATATTTATGTACATTTGTAGTATGGTCTCAAATCCACCATAAGACAGGAGCCGCTGTGATGTAGTGGATAAACCACTCGCCCTGTAAACAAGGTGTTGCGGGTTCGATTCCCGGCTTCACCAGTCAATTAGATGAGACATAAGCTGCAGCCCCGTCTCCATATGCCCTTAGCTGTTAGCGAGACGTTAAACTCAAACAAAGAAACAACAAATAAACAAAAGAAAACATAATACACTCAATTTTAGCATAATGTCCGACGGTATTACAAGTACGGAAATGGGTTCTGAGTCAATCTTATTGAATCATAAGCCCCAAAACGGGTTCCAGGGATCAGAAAAAGAAACAGGTCATTGTCGTATCATATGACACCAAATCAACCATATAAAGACAAAAACTTAATTCCAGCGAGAAATTCCTGCATTACTAATTCTTTGAATCTGAATACTTATACATGTTCATGTACATACATGTAAGTAGCACTTTGGTGGCCATTTTGATGACGTCATCATTCGGTCCAGACACAGAACTCAGATGGGTGAACTGATTTAAATTGTTACATATGTCCCAAAGTTTATTTTGATGTAGGTCACCAAAAATCGTCACAAAATTTACATGAGATTCCCATTCGACACAGACTACTCGTACTATAAGCGGACCATCATTGGCGTTTCGCTGGTGTGCCGATGATGACCAAATATTGAATGCTGCCTTAGTAGCTTTGTGATTTTTCAGGGGATCCGGACCAGTATTGCTTAGAAACCCTATGTTTTTGTGATTTTCAGGGGAGATCCAGACTCCCTGCCCCCCCCCCCCCCCCTCTGGTTTCCGCCCATGGAAAGACAAAAAGTTTCTAGCTTTTAGAAACACACGCATCCAGTAAACCACCTTCTTAACCAAGGACTTGCTTATCCGCTTGAATGTCCATTTCCAAGTTTAGGGTTTTAATTTAATTCAAAATTTAATAGAATATTTTGTAAGCGAACAGTAAAAGCCCTGGTCTGACGCTACGTTCTGTTGCGTCTGGCTTTGGTCTTCGCTGGTTGTTTATATCCCATAAGTAGAATTTTAAACCTTTTAGGGATAAATACGATACATGCAATTCGTACTTTGAAATTTATTGAGTTCTCAGGGCTTTTTGGTACAACTAGGAGCAACATCTCTAGACATTTTAATAAGCTTTTCTAAGTACAAATTGGTCCTGAAAATGTATCCAACTGACTCAGGTCTTTAAATTGCGATAACAAAATGTATAGATTTCATTTGCATATTGAAAAATAAATGTATTTTTTTCTATATAATCTATACATTGTGCTGATTTTCCAAATAAAGAACCTGTAGATATTATCAGTTTTCTTTGAGCGTTCACTGATCGATGTTTATTCGATCATAAGTCAATTGAATACGTTGATTATCGATCATAAGCTTTGAACCGAGTTCTTCCACTACGGGTAGATCTATTTTTCTCAAATGAATCATTTTGGACGGTAATAATTGAGCCAGGGCATGAGATTTCCAACAATGTGGTATGTGCGACCAGCAAAGCCTCAGATCAGCCTGCGCATACGCACAGTCTGATCAGAGCCTTTTGCTGGTCGCTTGAGTATTCTATGATTGTTAAGCTACTTGGAGTTTCTAAGCTTTATGGGAGGCTGCACTGGCTCGTATGAATCTACACTTGTCAAAATGACACATTGTTGGAAATCACATGCCACGGCTCAATTGTCTTTATTTCTTCTCCTGTTCTTCTACTGAGTGCCTCAACACTTCTTGTAGAACCGTTTTGCATTAACCTTTGGAGGATCTGTGAACTCAAGCTCCTGTAAAACAATAAATGAAACAGACATTTTCTAGACCATCATTTTTAGTAATCCTTGGACTATCATAGAGACTCATTTTTAGGCTTTTGAAAACAGAGCACATGCCAGATCAGGCAGCTGTAAGAGCTGCCTGATTAGGGTCTCCTCCGTTTGCTAATGGAAATATGATATATCTGATCATACACTAGTGGATCTAACAAGTAATTTCTTGGTTATATGTACCTACATAAAAGTTTATTTATATAATTATTTATAGTTGGTGGAGCCTAGCATGAATATTCATGAAGGAAAGGGTTAAATCATGTTGTACCACATAATTGATGAGCCTGTTCATGAGATGTTAGTGCTGATCACATTAGTGCAGTCTCATCATACCCTTCGCTGCTCGCAAACACAAATAATAAAAGGAGAAGATGACTCAGACCAACATGAGCATGCGCGGATCCAGAATGTTTTGTCAGATGGAGTCCAACTTTGATAACGTTTTTTGCTAGTTTATGAGGGGAGGAAGGATTCAAATTCCACTTCAAGCGGGCCATGATCGGCCAGCCAGCGAAACGCTATTAAATAGCGTTTCGCTGGCGTGCCAATGATGGCCCAACATTTAATGTTCGCTTGGTAGCTTTGTGATCTTTCGGGGGATCTGGACCAGTATTGCTAAGAAAACCTATATTTTTGTGATTTTTCAGGGGAGTCAGGACCCATTGTCCACCCTCTGGATCCGCTCATGATGAGGTCTGTAGATATACACACACAGCTGTGTTCCATAGCTAAGTTTAATTTACTTTGAGGATATTAATTTTTTTTATCATAAATATCCCACAGTCTACCAAACCGAACTGAAAGAGCATTTTCGAAACCGAGTATAAAACCTTAAAAAATCAAGCTTGAGATACTTTACTTTCATAGAATATGATAAAATTCAACGATTTATCTAACTAGACATCAGTATTTCAGTTATTTGAAATAATTTTCAACAAAATGCCAGTGTCTTTGATGTTTAAGCTCTGTGTTAAATGCGTTATACATCATTCAGTATTTCAGTTATTTGAAATAATTTTCAGCAAAATGCCAGTATCTTTGATTTTTAAGCTCTGTGTTAAATGCGTTATACATCATTTTGCACCTATTGACCTTGACCTCATATATTGACCTTGCAACAGGCAAAAAATGAAAGAGGACATGTCCCTTAGTAACTTAGGCACTGTTGCCCTTCATGCCGCAAAAGTGCCCACAAACGTGTTTTCTAGCACTATTATTTGCATTTTAGCACAGATTAAGGGGATAACTGTATTCAAAATTTTCATTTGGGGAGGTATATCGTCGGATATACGGTCGG
Source organism: Loripinus fragilis (assembly GCA_964019695.1). Lineage (NCBI taxonomy): Eukaryota > Metazoa > Mollusca > Bivalvia > Lucinida > Lucinidae > Loripinus > Loripinus fragilis. The sequence continues at coordinate 38,736,495 of OZ026523.1, read as the reverse complement.
AAATTTAGTTTTACGGCGACGCGTAAGCGGAGCCGTAAAACGTGATTTCCGAACGTATATCCGACGATATACCTCCCCAAATAAAAATTTTGAATATGGTTATCTCCATTCTTATGCACTATTAACATTTTCCCTTCAAAAAGACAGTGAAAATGTACTTTGTTGCGCCTATACGTCCAGCGGCTGCAAGCTGCATAAACCCGCTTGTCAGCTGCATATATTCATTTGTCAACCAATGAAAAGGGACGTTAAGTAATGACGTCGGGTTTCCGACAGTATATCGCAGGATATACTGTTGCAAATTTAATACATTATCCAATCAGACGTCGCGATGCATTTGCAAGTCTGTACATTAGTGGGACCAAACCATGATGCTTTGGTCCATAGCGGAACAGATATTTCTATGTTGACATCCTTCTACTGAGGGCATCATCAGTACTTAGAGCGTTAGTACAATCCCAAACAGATAATAATATTAATATATCATTCAATACAGTTCGAAAACGAAAATGATATCTACTCATAACACGCTGACCTCATTACCAAATATTCTTACTTGACATCCATGGTTCTTAAACAACTAAAAAAGAGTAATTGTTCCTGAAATTACCAATGCAAATACAATTTTAGGTAGACGGTAAGCTGTTGAAGTTTCAAACGATATATGTCTCATTATTTTTTATTTTATTTTAACATTTGTGGCAATTTGAGGCATATTTATGAACAGTTGCACAAACGTTTATCTCATTTTTGTTATGTGCACTGCATTTGTACTGCAAACTATATTTTATTGCGGACTAATTTTGAAAGTAATTGTAGACACTGGTAATTGTTGATATGGAGCCACAAACATAATGTGTAAAGGCTCAAAATGGTCTAATCACTGATATCCGCTATGTGGACTGCTTTACATACATGTATCATCTATACCTAAGGACAATGGCAAACTAAGTTATCAATTCTTTGAATAGTCTAATACTGAAGAGTTACGCTGTGAAGATATTGCCAAAGGACAGATTAAAGGATGAGTTGTTCGTAAAATGGGCATATAAAACAGAGTTGATGCCTTTTCTGGGTGCATGGTGGCACTGTTAGAGCTAGTATAGAGTACAGGTTTAGATAAACAAAATAAAAAAAATGAGCGTTAAATTGTAAATATGTGCTTACCCGTCAGTTTTAATATATGTTTTGGTTGGGAAATAAGAAAATGATTTTTCCGTTACACTCCCTCAGTAACTAAAGACCTGATGGCGGTACGCCAAGACAATTCAGGCTACTTACCGCCACGAGTTCGTCCCCTGCCCTGTATATCTTAGAAGTGTATCGTCTTCCGCTAGCTTTTGTTTGTGGGTTAGTGTCGTGAGATAAAGCGCCATCCTTCCATGAGGGTGTTGTCTGAAGAAAATACCAAAAAATGTGCAAGTTCGCGAGGTTTTGGTAATCATCGCATATGCACAAAATCCTCTTTCAAACGCCCATGCCAACGTAGTCATCGAGTTAGATGTATAGATTTGTGAAGGATATCCTTATTCTTATGTATCCATGTAGATCGCCCATAATCCGCTCTTGGTTTCTTTGAGCTGCCTAACTAAGTAATAATTAATTCAATATCAGCTAGTGCACCACTTCATGCATAAAGATATATAAAGAATAGCAGATATGAAAATTATGCCATGAAGGAATGGTGGTGACTCGGTAAACAACGAGTCTGGAGGACTCCTTGTTTACCAAGGAATGGTGGTGTTTCGGTAAACAACGAGTCTGGAGGACTCCTTGTTTACCAAGGAATGGTGGTGACTCGGTAAACAACGAGTCTGGAGGACTCCTTGTTTACCAAGGAATGGTGGTGTTTCGGTAAACAACGAGTCTGGAGGACTCCTTGTTTACCAAGGAATGGTGGTGACTCGGTAAACAACGAGTCTGGAGGACTCCTTGTTTACCAAGGAATGGTGGTGACTCGGTAAACAACGAGTCTGGAGGACTCCTTGTTTACCAAGGAATGGTGGTGTTTCGGTAAACAACGAGTCTGGAGGACTCCTTGTTTACCAAGGAATGGTGGTGTTTCGGTAAACAACGAGTCTGGAGGACTCCTTGTTTACCAAGGAATGGTGATGACTCGGTAAACAACGAGTCTGGAGGACTCCTTGTTTACCAAGGAATGGTGGTGACTCGGTAAACAACGAGTCTGGAGGACTCCTTGTTTACCAAGGAATGGTGGTGACTCGGTGACTCGGTAAACAACGAGTCTGGAGGACTCCTTATTTACCAAGGAATGGTGGTGTTTCGGTAAACAACGAGTCATCTGGACTCGTTGTTTACCAAATCACTACCATTCCTTCCAGTTTCATATTCTCTATTTAAACAACACTGGTGATTGGGTAATTTTGACTATTTTATTTCGCTGTCAATCCCAACTGTGTGGGGAATGATGGTCAGCGGTTTTATCCTTAGGGCCTAATATAGCAGCTGAGTCTCCATATTGACATCAAACCATCTTCTTATCAACAATTCTAATTGTTATTCTTCGAGGTGTTATTTTGTCACATTGTATATCTATTACAAACCAACATCATAGTGCTTTTTATTATATAATCTATAAATAAACATATTCTGATTGGCCGAGATGCATATCCACTCAGGTCAATAAAACTACATATTACATGGTTTGCCAGACGTGAAGTTGCAAAGCACACGGCACGAGGTAATATTGCATGGCTTACGGGAAGTGACGTCAGAACGTTAAGTAATTTTACATGATCCATCCAAGACGTCGATGGTTTTATGGTCTAAAATGGCAGGAAATGCATAACATATTTTATTATATAACAATGTATAATGTCATTTTGGCGAAATGTCCATTTTTTCATTTTTTAAAGTGCTGTTTTCTATTTCAAGCTGATATATTTGGCGGACAAACAGTTGACCTTTGTACAGTAGCGCGCGTCATTGTAAACATCAATTCATTGATGTCATCAACAAATAGTATACAGTACATCCCCAAAAGTGAAATTTATATATGAGAAGCATGATCTATTATTGTTGTTCAGTGTTTACAGGGAATCCCTACCCTAGGGTCCATTTTAGGCCCTTTGGTTGGGATATTCCTTTCTCAAGTACCAATGCATACACAATCCCTATGTTAGTTCGCTGTCGGAAAAAGCTGTCCCACATCGCTACCCATGTGAGATAAGCATTACTTATACGAGATAAGTCACACAAGGGCG
>OZ026523.1:38580307-38733248 GCA_964019695.1 Loripinus fragilis | reverse complement strand
ATAATAAGACTTAACCCTTTGTATACCACAGGTTAAGATATACAAGAATTTTCAGCGTAAAATTGTTAATTTTTTCTTACCCATAAATTTTAGCATATGTCTTGGGTGCTCAAAAGAACCGTCTCATTGAGACGGTTCTTTTGAGTACCCACAACATATGTTTTGGTTGAGAAATAAGAAAATCATTTTCCTGTTACATACTCTTAACAAAAGGCCTCGTACACCAATGAATTCTTCCATCTGGTTTGATATAATGAAACTTGGATGGTTCATCACATATCAAGGGGGGCACAGGTAATAATTTCCAAATTAAGGTGTACTTCAGGCCCTAAAGGTTGCTTTTATCTAAGTTAGCAAACAGTACAGACCTTGATGATTCTTCACATTTCATCTGGGTCTTTACTATTTCCCTAAGTACCTTTCCAGCATACAAATGGTTAAAGACAAACAAAACTGGAGCTTTATTATACCTTTTAAAATACATTGGGGAACATTTCTAATAAAATGTATGTTCAGCTATCTGTGGGACATATGCAAACAGTACAGATCCAGATCAGACACCACATAAAGTGGTGTTGATCAGGGTCTCCACTGTTTGCTTACAGAATGTTCTATGAAAACTAGCGAAAACAAGAAACCCAATGGGCAAAGATCGCTCACCTGGGAGCAAGCATAATGTTTGGAGACACCATAATTTACGATGCTCAAAGGCAGATAACTCTGAACTTGAAACAGTGATCAGGGATAAATTCAAATACTCAAGATATTATGCCAATGCAAGTATTAAAAAGAATAGAATAAAAACTGCAGAGGAAACCTGGTGAAACAATATTTTTCAGATGCTCAAGGGCAGCTAACTCCATAGTCAGTCATGGGATCTGATCGAAATTCAAACTCATCCATGCTTTTATATATATCCTGGTTACCTACAAGAAGGAAGATCAAATAAAAAATGAATGCGCTAGAGTGGTCAAAACATTATACAGCTATATTTAAGATGCCCAAGGGCAGCTAACTCTGTAGTTGGTGGTCAGGTGTGGCCAAAATTCAAACTCATTCAAGCTTTTTATGGTTGTCCTTGAGGCCTGCAAGAATGGGGAAGATCCATTCAAAAATGAAGGCACTACAGTGGTCACAACAGATCTTTCGTTGTAAGTTTATGCAGATTTTTCCAGATGCCCAAGGGCAATTAACTCCACAGTCTGAGGTTGGTTTCTGCTTGAAATTCAAACTCATCCAAGCTTTTATGGTTGTCCTTGCTACCTGCAAGAATGAAGAAGATCCAATCAAAAATGAAGGCGCTAGAGTGGTCACAACATTATCCATCTATTTTTAAGTAACTCAAGGGCAGCTAGCTCCATAACAGGTGATGGGATCTGGCAGAAATTCAAACTCATTCAAGCTTTTATTGCTGTCCTTGTTACCTGCAAGAAAGAAGAAAATCCAATCAAAAATGAAGGCTCTAGAGTGATCACAACATTTCTCCCATTATAAGTCTATGGGAAATTTTCCAGATGCTCAAGTGTAGCTAACTCCACAGTCCCTGGTCCAATCTTGCGGAATTTCAAAAATCATCCAAGATTTTATGGCTGTCCTCGTTACCTACAAGAATGAAGAAAATCCAACCAAACACAAAGGTGCTAGAGTGGTCACAACATTATACATTGATTTTTCAGACGCTCAAGGGCAGCTAACTCCATAGTCAGCAATGGGATATGGCAGAAATTCAAACTCTTCCTAGCCTTTATGGTATTCCTTGTTAACTGCAAGAATGAAGAAGATCCATTCAAAAATGAAGGCACTAGAGTGGTCACAACATTTGTCCCATTATAAGTCTGTGGGGATTTTACCAGACGCTCAAGGGCAGCTAACTCCTCAGTTCAAGGTCTGATCTGGCCGAACTTCAAACCCATCTGAAACTTTATGGTTGTCCTCGTAACCTGCAAGAATAAAGAAGATCCAATCAAAAACGAATTCGCTAGAGTGGTCACAACATTATACATTGATTTTTTGGTGCTCAAGGGCTAGCTGCCCTTTAGCACCAAAAAAATCAATGTAGTCGGTGATGGAATCTTGCCGAAATTCAAACTCATCCGAGCTTTAATGATTGTCCTTGTTACCTGCAAGAAGGAAGACAATCCATCCAAAAATGAAGGCACTAGAGTGGTCACAACATTTCTCCTATGATAAGTCTATGGGGATTTTTCCAGATGTTCAAGGGCAGCTAACTCCACAGTCCAAGGTCTTGCCGAATTCCTAACCCATCCGAGATTTTATTGTTGTCCTGGTTACCTGTAAGAATAAAGAAGAACCAATCAAAAATGAAGGAGCTAGAGTGGTCTCAAGATTTTCCCCATTATAACCCTATGGGAGCTATCTGTTGCCATGGAAACCAGAGTTTTGATCCAATCTGGTCCAAAACCTAATGCAGCCAATCCCCCATCCCAATGATGCTCCATATGAAATTTGGTTACGACCAGCTGGTCTCAGTGATATTTACATGTTTGAAAGTGTGGACCCACGGACGGTCGGACAGTTGGATGCCGGCTCGAGTCCCATCCTTGAAGCTCATACAGAGCCTTCGGCTCTGGTGAGCTAAAATTGAGAAATACCACCCAAGAACCCTTAAAAGGGAAATGGACTAGTCCAATTGATATCCATGGGAAATTCCAATCAGCTTAAAAGGGTTAAACAAGAATGTTCAGTTATCTGGTAGGGCTTAAGGTAAAATTTTATGTCTGAGCCTTCGTCTACTTCCATACATTCTGTTTGAAAGCAGTGAAAGCTTTGGCTAAACAGTCACAGTGCACATACTCATCTGAGCCTTTGCTAGTCACATGTGGTAATTACAAAATCTCATGTAACGTCTCAAGAGTGAGGGTTCACTGGTCCGAGCCTCACTGGCGGTATTGTGTTATCACTTTTAGCAAGACACTTTATCCTCTGCTTGGTACATGTACTGGTTCAACTCATGAAACCCGACATGAATGAAAAGTTGTTGACTGGGATGTAAAGCATCAACTCAAACAAAAGCCAAACTGGAAATATCACACTTAGATGCTTCCAAGCAAGTACAGTGCAGTCCCTTTATAACGCAATATTTGGGGTCCATAGAAATGGGGTGTGTTATAAGTGAACTGTGTTTAAAGGGACAATTTTACAAAAGGAATTATAGGAAAAGCCATTTATGGTCATTTTCCTATAATTTTTTGTAAAATTCCATGGTAAAAAATTTGGGAGCCACAACATGACCATGTTATATCCAAAATACATGTTGTTATGAGGTGTGTTATAAAGGGACTGGTAGATTGGAGTGCCTTGTAACAAGCACAGCTAACTGGAATTCTACTTTACCATTCTGGAGGAAGCCTTGAAGACCTGGTGTTGACGGATCCTGACTCCAGGTCAATATTCACGCTGGATACCAGGGCCATCCTGTCATCTGCCAGCTGTCAATGGATAACATGCAGAGATATAATTTATACAAAGACGAATATCAATGCCAACATTATACTAGTTATGAGATAGCCTTTCAATACCAACTTCATGCAGAGATATAATAAATCAAGATAGATTATGACTGACAGCTATTCACACGGACGATACATGGATCAATATTAAAGACTTGTGTAAGACATAAGCCAGCTTAATGAAATATTTTGATTGCCGGCCCGTGTAGTTCTATCTTCACTTTTTATAATCGTAAGAACTTTGCATGATTAAACCTATGCAATGCATATCTTCTCAAAACACCAAAAATCTTGATTATTTAGGGGAAAACTGTATTCACAATTTTCATTTGGGAGGTATATCGTTGGATATACAGTCGGAAATTTAGTTTTACCGCACCACACGAGCGGAGCCGTAAAAAGTGATTTCTGACCGTATATCCAAAGATATACCTCCCAAAATGAAAATTTTGAATATGGTTATCCCCATTCTAATGCACTTCTGCAGTCTTATCTCAAATTGGAGTGCTGCAAGCCGCATAAAGCCACACATAATAGAAATGTGACATAATAAATGACGTCAAACTATTTCCAACAGTATATCGCTGGATATACTGTCACAAATTTTTGACGTTATCCAATCAAATGTCACGTTACAAAAGCAAGTGTATTAGAATTACAGTCAAATGTTAATGCAATTATCACTTTTCCATGTATCATTCACAATTTCTCACTCAATATCGAATCAAAAAGATGCTGCCTTGCATTTTTAACATTTCATATACATTCTGTATCTAAATAAATCTTGCATTTTTATATAGTTGAATTTTGGATTTTTGTTTGGTTTGTGGTTTAACTTCCCAGTCAACAACTATGGTCATGTCGAGATGGTCAGTTAATCTAACCAGCCTTTTTCCAGGACAAGCTTAGACTAAGCAGTTAACCAGTACTCAATGCTCATACTTTTGCTTGTAACCATGGTAACTGACAACAGTCCTTCTTGAATCAGCAGAAGGAGGAGAATGACTGAAGAAAATATTTCATGATCAACCTCCACAAAAGTATGGGACAAAGCCGCGATTTAATTCATGACCCCTGGATCAGCAATCAAACTCGCTTCTGATTGCGCTACTGGGTCCGGCTTTATATAGTTGATATCAAGTCATCTAATTCACTGTTATGCATAAATAAGCACATAAATAAGCAAAAAAAGATGTAACTGCTACTTTAAGCCCTGACACACAATATAGAACAAATGTAAAAAAAAAAATGTGGGAATAATACATGAGCAAATTGCCAATGGAAACAGCGCATACATATACACTAGAAGGCACAGTTCAGAACCATGCAATCATCATGAAACTTTGTCATAGTGTTACACGACCATGATCCAGATCTCATATTTTCTCTTTGAATGCTAATGTTTTAACCCTTGTCCAGGATTTATCCTTTTTGAAAACAATGCAGATCCAAATCAGATGGCTTCTCATGAAGCCATCTGATCAGGATCAAAATTGTTTTTCACATTGCTTGTAAATTTTAATATATGCTTATAACTGGAGAATAATTGTACAGTTTACATTAACTGTTCTTAAAATGAGATATATTGCAATTCATTCTCTGCCAGATATCAGGATATACAAAATGTATATATATATATATATACATGTATATAAGTAAAATTAAAAAAAAGACACACTGGAACACTTTAAGTTATTTTAATATTATTTTTCAGCAACCGGTATCATCATTGAATTTTCAGCTTGAAACTTATATTCTCACCCGTATTATGGACTGAACTGTTTGCTTCTTCCGAGTATACATGTATATGTATATATATATATATATTTTTTTTTTGGGGGGGGGGAGGGGGCTGCTAATGAAGTGATGTGCCTGGATAGCCTCAGACTTTTGAAAAAAAGAAAATGAGTAAGTCTACAGTAAGCCTTTACAGGACAGATCCTGAAGTTGAACTTCACATAAAGCCTTCTGAGTACAGAGCCAACGTGGCATGGGATTTCCAACAATTTGACAAGTGTAGACTCGGAGCCTGTGCAGCCTAATTTTAAGCTTAGAAACTCCAAATGATGTTCAGTCAGTAGCTTAACACTCATAGAATATTCAAGCGACTAGCAATGGTTCTGATCAGACTGCGCGTATGCGCAGGCTGATCTGAAGCTTTGCTGGTCGCACATACACAATCGTTGGAAATCTCATGCACTGGCTCAAATGTTTTTGTTTTCAAAAAGAGAAAGGTCAGTTGGTTTAAACATATTTTATTCGTATAGCTAATATACATTTACATAAATACAGATGTACAATGATATAAACACTGGTTAGCATACAAATGGGTTTCAGAAGAAAGTCTTCCGACTTATAGTAAACTGTATCAGGTCAGTTGATTGGCCTCCTATTTTATTTCACTGAAGAAATGAAAAAGATTGATCTAATTTGAACTTCTTTTAGTTATTATTGAGAAAAAATATCAAGATAAACAGTGCAGACTCAGATCGGACTGCTCCTTGGCTGTCTTGCCAGATAGTGCAAAATGACGACTACACATAAAAGAACAACATTTGTGAACTGAAAATTGTTATTAAAAGTACAATTGATGAGTCATTTTAATGATTTACTAAGAGGCTGAAATTAAACCAGTTAGTACACATTCTGGCATAAGAATACCATTGCTTTAAAAGCAAAGTATCTTTTCCAACCCATTTAAGCTGAATGGGATTTCCCATTCTTAACAAATGAACTGGTCCATTTTCATTTTAAGGGTTGTTGGGTAGTATTTTTCATTTTTATTCAAATTTTAAAGGAACATTCTGAGCGCAAACTGTGGAGACCCTAATCAGAAGCCACATTCTGCGGCGTCTGATCTGGGTCTGCACTGTTTTCCTATGGCCCACAAAAAGGACACTAGGCTTATATTTGTTAACTAATCGCACACTGTAAGAGGTCAGGTGTACTTATAAGGTTAAATACAGTTTTAAATGTTTGTATCTTGCATAATACTCGACTTTGATGATAAATTTTGTTCCAGATAGTTTTTTCCCCAATTTTGTTATTTTCTCAGAAGTTTTTCAGGAATTTTGATAAGACAGAGGCCCTCAAAACATATGGATAAAACCCTGAAACACTCATTTTGGTTGCCTATTGTAAATAATTTGCACAAAACCTAACCAAGTATCGTAATTACAGCAAATGTTTAAACAGATATAAAGGTGAGATAGACCTGGACAGTGTGGATCCAGTTAACCCTTTACCTCAAAGAGATGCCTTTTAATGCTTTTGCAACAGAGCAGACCCAGATCAGGCAGATCTTATAAGAGCTGCCTGATCAGGGTCTACTCTGTTTGCTCATGGAAATATATGATATATCTATTGTCTGAAATTGACAAGCAATTTCTTTGTTCTATGTACCAGCATGAAAGATTTTTCTTATATAATTATTCATAGTGGGTGCAGCCTAGCATGAATATTCATGCAGGAAAGGGTTAAATATGAAGGAGCAGTTTAATCAGGTAAGCCAACTATACACATGTTTGTCAGGTAGTTATTTGGACTCAAGCTTTAGAATTTTTCAGTGTAAAATTGTAAATATTTTCTTACCCATCAGTTTTTAACAATGTTTTGGGTGCTAAAAAGAACCGTCTCACTGGGATTGTTCTTTTGAGTACCCATAACATATGTTTTGGTTGAGAAATAAGAAAATTATTTGTTACGCACTCTTAGCTACAGGTAAAGGCCCCCAATCATATTGTTTTAGGGGCCCAGCTGGCTCCTGGAGAAAAAAGGTGAGTCTGCATCCCTGAAACTTAAGTTTTTAACTGGCTAGATATATACTGTGTCTTGTAGGTAGGGCACAGAACACAGAACCGCCCGGATAGCTCAGTTGGTAGAGCCTTTGCTTTCCCAGCAGGAGACCGCAGGTTGGAATCTGGCGGTCACACCATACCAAAGGTGTAAAAAATGGTACTAGCAGCTCCCTTGCTGATGCTCGCATAAAAAAGGGGTTGTGTTAAGAAATTAGAGTAAGGCAGGTAAGCATCTATTAATGATATTGTTATGTCACAGAATAGCTTGTGAGCTAATGTTGTCTGTTTCATTATATAAATAAGGCTTCTTTATCTTTATCAGCTGCTCAGTGCTCTCAATTGATTCTGCACAATCACTTTCTGGGTCTAAGAATTGTACCAGAGCCACGAAAACTCAACACAGCCATTGGCCCAAGTTGACAATGTTTGACAGAGGTAGAGCTACAGCTTCTCGTTTTATTGGTTGCTTTTTTGCTCTATTACTAAGAACTTGGATTATGGGACTGCCTTTTTTAAGCTTGCTGATCGAAGGAAAGAATTTAATTTAAGGGTGAATGGCTGACAAGGTTCAGGCCCCCGATGTTCATTGCTTCTTGGCAAAAAAAGCATAAATAAACAGCAACATACCTAACTAGTTTTTGTCCAATAGTTATGGACTTCATCAGAGGATTTTACAGCCTGCTCTTGAGGCTAAGTAATCAGGGGGCTGGTTCACCAGCCAAAAGGAACTGGATCAAACCAGTCCTTGTCTGATAATATACCTATCATGTGACCGCCCCCCTAGGGCCCGTTATTGTGCTGTGTCATGTGACCGGTCACAAGCATTACCACTAAATCACCATTGTTAACAAACGAGATCACGTCTGAACTAGCGCATTGAACGTTGCCATAGGAACTGCCAACATTATTGTCACCATTACCATTGAAGTGCGTTCACTCGCTGTTTATAATAAGATGGCATGGTTTTTGACAAAATTGTCAAAAAGTAATGTATGATTGTGAAAAAGCCCTTTCAGAAAAAAAGCCCTTATGGTGGTGAAAAAGCCCTTTGATCTTAATTATTTAATTCTGTGCATAATCGCATATTTGTTTGATTTGATTCTTTGCGCCCCATCAACAATCTTTCAGTTATATAGGGACGGGTCTTCCTGGGTTGAACCAGTACTAAGCTAGGATAAATGTGTCTTGCTCAAGGACCACAACGCAGTGTACCGGTGAGGCTAGAACCCGCGGCCCTCCGGTCTCGAGTCAAGCACTCTACCACTGAGCCACTGCGCTCCCTCCATAATCGCATAATTGCGATGTTTACCTCTGAGGTGAAGTGATTGCATCTAATCTTATTCATAGATTTGAAGGCTACCATTGTGAAAGTTTTTAAGCTTTCCAAATGGTACCACGATCCTATGCTAAATGGAGTTTGAAAATTGTTTATAGACAGAAGAAGAATGGCTGGGAAACTCCAATTGGCTTAGGAACATAGACCCTGACTGTCTGGGACGTTTTTGAAGGTGTATGTCAGACTTGTGTTTGTCATTTCTGCCGTTTGGCATGTCTTTTTTTTTCTTAAAAATAATGTCAGACATACTTGAACAGATTGGACTTTGACCTGTTGGTCTGTGCATGAAGCGTATGGGCAAATATGCATTATGGCAGAATGAGATTACATGTACCTGAAATGTGTATTTAAGATGCAATTATAAGATGCCTTATAACCCAAAATGGGGAAACGACTTGGGGGCGAAATGACTAGGGGGGATGGTTTGGTGGCGAAATGTCCAGGATTCCTGACATCAACCTTTCTGGAATGAATCAGTGAAATGGAGGAGAATGACCGCAGAAATTATTTCATGATCAATCTCCACAAAAATATGGGATGGTACCGCGCCAGGATTGAACTCGCGACCCCTGGATCTGAAGTCAGTGGCGCATAGCCGAAAGATTTTTTTTTTTTTTGTTTTGTTTTTTCTTCAAAATTCCAAATTCGCACTCCCTGGCTATTGATCAAAATTTGATCATGCCAGTAGCATAAAAAATAAAGCATATGTAGTCAGACATGTTACCGACTGTGCGGCCCTGACCGCCCTGTAGAAGAAGGGCCTATCTCTAGCTCTCACTTAGGAGGGAGAGCAGTGAAGGCCACTTTCTGGATCTGTCACTGTACTTAACAAACAAAGCTTCACTTAAAGCACAGAACACATAGGCACTGACTTTCTGTAATCACCCACCCTCTGATCAACTAATTGGTCAATTTCTTCCTGCGACGGGTGTGAGTGACGTTTACTCACTTGTTCTGAGAATATGTTCCGACTTTGCAATGCATTGTTCCGCATCAATATAAAGATTTCTGTTAAACTTCGTGTTGCCATTGTCGCTACACCGCTTTACTAAACAGAATTATAGAAAATCAAAATTATTTAGTTATCGACCGGCTTCTGTCACATTTGGTCAGCCATCTTGAATTTTGACGTTTAACGATAAGGATAAAATCTTGCAACGAAGTTTTTCAAACGTCAAAAGAAATAAAACAAGCAGGGATGTATACTTGCAGGGATTAGCTTCTTATCTATTTCATCAATATTATTGCCTACGCGTAAATCGGGTATACGCCGAGATAAATACCTTTCTGCCGCCATTTTCAAAGAGGCTGTTCATAGCGATGGTTCATAGGAAAGTTCGATGTTAAAACCGTGAATATTCAATATGTGTGGAGAAAATTCTTACGGAATTTACGAGAATAAGTTTTTAAGTATATCTCATATGAGTTATGTTGGAATAAAATCCGTGGATAATGGTTAATTTTCGTGTTATTTTGGACAGATTGCGTTGTTTACAAGCCGCCATCTTGAAAATGGTGAATATTAGAATTTTAATAAGCTACTTGTCACTTTAGGCACTGTCTCGGGGTCCGGTACCGGACCCCTAGACTACGGGGCTACGGGTCCGGTACCGGACTCCGAGCCACGCCTATGAGGACTGTCTCGGTGTCCGGTAGTTTGTGAAACAACTACTCTGCACATCTAGGGATACGGGGATGCGTGTCCGTACCTGCACGTATATGTAGTATCTGTTATTTTACCAACAAAAACTCGTGTTGAAGTTTCACTTTGCTTCGTCCGCCATCTTTGATCATCTGTATTTACTGTCACACTATTCAAACAAGTATAAGCTTATACAAAAGGTATAAGATTTTTAACGGACAAGAGTGAAAAAAACATAACTAGATATAATTTGTCTTACTTTATTCCTTATATTTTTCTTATACTTATTTTTTCAATAAGGTCATGAATAAAGGTAATTAATGTCAGGGGGAACTTACTATCGCATCAGTGAATTGGCGCAGGGTTTGATGTCCTTTAATTGGTGTTTGTCTCAATGTTCTTATTTATTTATTGTTGTTATCTGTCTACTTGATTATTAACCTAAAGGTAAATACCAATTTGCACTTTCATTGAAGTAACCAAACGGTGATTGCAGGTGCATTGTTTAATTGCTTTCATACCGGCTAATTGGTCACAGAGCTGTCTGTCTGTCTGTCTGTCCGCCCGTCCATCCACCACAACCACCAGTGAAACACATGGGCCGATGGTGGCCCGAAGTTATTCAAAATAAAACAGCTTAAAACGTGGTTCGATTTTGGCCCGATATAACATGCTAGCACGGGAAGTTATTCACAGCGGTGAGACGGTTCTTTTGAGCACCCAAAAGCTTAAGACCAAATAAGCACGAATGTAGGACAAAACATCCCAGGACAAAACATCCCATGCCATTTTTTAACACCCCGGACAAAACATCCCGCATCAATTTGCCACCCCGGACAAAACATCCCATGCAGTTTTTGTCACCCCGGACAAAACATCCCATGCCACTTTTGCCGCCCTGGACAAAACATCCCATGCCATTTCTGCCACCCTGGACAAAACATCCCACACGCTGTTTAAAGCCTATGAAAGTGCATAAAACATCCCATTTAGTTAATTCTCACTATTATTAATATTCTTCATGTACCATACCAATTGAAATGATTGGAGATCAAAGGTAGATAGATAATTAGACTAATTAGACATATGTTTTCCAATTATAATAGTTTGTTTGACCCAGACTGTTAAATGATTTCTTTTAAGATGTAATTGGCTTCTTAACACTCAAGTTTAGTTGTTTGTCACATGAAGATATAATTATCTTATATTAAATTTTATTTACACTGTGAATAAAAAGCCTTTCAATTAATTCAAGATCTAGTTTCTACCATTTGGACAGTCTTTCTAGGGCATTCAATGCTAGTACATGTAATAGTAGATGAAGGTCCCAAATGAGACTTACTCTGAAGGAGCAGTCTGAGTGTGGGATGTTTTGTCCGGGGTGGCAAAAATGGCATGGGATGTTATGTCCGGGGTGACAAAAACAGCATGGGATGTTTTGTCCGGGGTGACAAAAACAGCATGGGATGTTTTGTCCGGGGTGGCAAATTGTTCTGGGATGTTTTGTCCGAAGTGTCAAAAAATGGCATGGGATGTTTTGTCCCGGGATGTTTTGTCCGGCTCCCAATAAGCACACAAAATCAGACCACTGTCGAACACCAGCCAAACGCATGGGCCGATAGTGGCTCGGTAATAGCATGCTGGCACAGGACGTTGTTCACAACAAAACAGCTATATAGGACTATTGAGCTCTACGAAATGTGGTGCTCAGAAATTTATGATAGGGATCTAACATCAGTTGGGCATATTCATGATGCGATGATCCAGAGGGGGTTGTCAGGGGCTCCGGAGCCCCCTCCCCCTGAAAATTCATAAGAAATATAGGGTTTCTTAGCAATACTGATCAGGATCCCCTGAAAATTAAAAAAGCTACTAAGCCAGCAATGTTCGGCCATCATTAGCACGCCAGCGAAACGCCATTTATGTTCTGCTAGGTTATCCCAGTCCAGTCTTTGTAGCAAACAGTGTGGATCCGGATTAAAGTGCTCTATTAAGAGCAGTCTGATCCAGGTCCACAATGTTTGTCTGTACAGAGAAATTAGCCATTAACGTAAGCATAAGTTGCATTTTCCTTACATAACGACCCATATGTCGTCTACTAGTTCGTTATTGAAAGACGTCCTTGAAGCAATCAATATTGACCCAGATCTCATAGGAGCAGTCTGATCCTGGTCCCAAATGTTTGTCTGTACGGGGATATTGGCCATTGACGTAAGCATAAGTTGCATTTCCCTGACATAACGACCCATAAGCCGTCTTTGTAGCAAGCAGTGTGGACCCGTATCAAACTGCTATCCTAGGAGAAGCCTGAACCGAATTCGCAATGTTTGTCTGTCCGTAAGACGTCTTTGTAGCAAACAGTGTGGACCCAAACTTGACTGCTCTCCTAGCAACAGTCTGATCAGGGTCCACGGCGAAATTAGCTGAATAAGCATTTACATGTAGCAGATAACTCCAGCAGACGTAAATTTAAGATGCATTTCCGCGATTGAGTCGTTCAACCTATGTAGATCCATTTGTAACGTCTCTGTAGCAAATAGAGTAGACCGAGATCAGACTGTTATCATAGGAGCAGTCTGATCTTGTTCATCACTGTTTGTCATTATTTTAGAAGCATTTCCGCGATCGAGTCTTCAACCTTAGGATATCCATTTGTAACGTCTCTCTAGCAAACAGTGTGGATCCAGATCAGACTGATATCGTATGAGCAGTGTGATCTTGTTCAACACTGTTTGTATTTATGCTAAAAAGTCATTTCCTTTTTGGACCATATCAGTTGTTTAAAAAAAAAGACCAAAAAAAGACTCAGAGTCTTCTTATACAGCTATGTCCGTATGTCAAAAGATACCAGCAAGATCCACTGCCGTTGTCCCAGTAGTGAGTTTCTTTGAAAGCTATACATGTAGTTGAATAATGAATCTACGCTTATTTGACACTGCTCACTCATCTCACTAATCAGCTGCCAACAAACAGTTTAATTGGTTCCTTTAATTGAAGATGAGAAGATAATTGATTTGTTACAGGTGAGTTAAGTTCTTTTTTTACTTTACCGTTATTATTTATATACCTTTTGTATAAGCTTAATTGTTTGAATAGTATGACGCATGACAGTAAATACAGATTGGTTTCCCTTTGAGGATCAAAGATGGCGGACGAAGCAAAGTGAAACTTCAACATGAGTTTTTGTTTGTAAAATAACTGTTACTACATATACGTGCAGGTACGGACCCGTATCCCTAGACTTGTCAGTAGTTGTTTCACAAACTACCGGACCCCGAGACAGTCCTCATAGGCATGGCTCGGGGTCCGGTACCGGACCCCTAGAATCAGTGTCTAGGGGTCCGGTACCGGACCCGTAGCCCTGTAGTCTAGAGGTCCGGTACCGGACCCGGAGACAGTGCCGTCACTTTAACTGTGGCAATTTGAAGCGCTCAATGAGTGTAATTCTTTAAATTCCTAAACGTTCATATATTTGTCCTAAGTTTGCATTTTGTAGAATATCGCAAACTTTTGTTGCAGAGACGATATGAAAAAGAGGCAAAATGATAACTTTTCGTACTACATCTGTTTATTCTATACCATCGAAATTGTCGGTTGTAGAGCTAATTGATGTGAGTAGATTTGATATACTTAACACTTGATACGTAAATTACACATTTCGGAACTAAAATTTTCAATTTTTCAGCAAAAACAAAATAAAATCATGCAGATAAGATGCTAGCAAAATCGTCTTTCTTCATTTTTCCGCATAACTTTCCACTCTACGGAGGTGTCCCAACACTGGGAACCTAAACATTGCCTCTAATGTACAATAGGAATTTAGCCACATTGCAGGGTTAAAAAGCGTGAAAACATACATTTAATTATAAATGATAATTTGTCAACCATAGATACACTTCATTTCATTAAAAAGCGTTTGTTTAACAATTAACAATGTAGTTGGTAAGACAGCTGTGAGCAGTAATTATTTCCGTGACTGCGTTAAATATCTATTCAACCAAAACGACTTGTTTTAGAAGTGATATTCTCAACAACTGACAATAATAGCCAATTTAAGAATTAAACAAAAGATACTGAATTTCTATTTAACTCATTTACGCCCTCTCCACTCAATTGGACCAGACGATTTCGTTTTAAGGGGTGTTGGTGTCATTTTCATTTTCTTAAATTTTTATAGAACATTCTGTAAGCAAACGGTGGAGACCCTGATCAGATACCGCGTTCTGCTGGGTCTCATCTGGTTCTGCACTGTTTACCTATGGCCCACAAAAAGGACGTTAGGCATATGTGGGTTAATTGCGTTGTATGAAAAAATGCCTTTTTCCATGTCTGAGAAATGAAGAAAAGCCTGATGCGTTATCTTTTTTCTTGGGTATTTTTTTTCTGACAACACTAGATTGTTTGATATCATATGGGCCTCGTTGTGAGAAAAACTGTTTACGGGGGGGGGGGGGGGGGTTCGACAAAGAGTGTTTCAAACCAGTCTCCTCAGCTAAAGAGACTAGCTTGAAAATTGAAATTTCACCTGCAGCAAGTTTACATATGATACTTTCCAAAAAGCAAAACAAAAAGGCGCTGATCAGACTGCGCGGATGCGCAGGCTGGTCTGCGCCTGTGTTGTTCACAAACCCCCGAAGACAGGGTTTCTCGCGTCGAGGCCCATATTATAGCTGTATTTATGATCCGTGCAATAGTGAATGAACTGCATCCCACGTTTTTTTTTTTTTTTTTTTTTTTTTTTTTAAATTCTCATCGAAAGTTCATTCTCCTCTTTTGTTGAATAGTTTTACATTTCATCTGTTTTACCAAGCGATGTTTGGCTAATTAGCGCTCATAACCACGGACGTATATTGCGGGGGGGGGGGGGGGGGTAAATTTAAGATCCGTTACAGGATGCGGATAAGATGGAAATCCTAGGTTCATTTCTTCCGCGGAATTAATTACTTTTTATCGGAACAACATCGTGTTTGGTATCAAATTGCAGCTTAGAAGCTTCTCCATAAAACGGTGCTATTCTTTCAGACCTATCGCTTCTTACCGAGATGCTAGGGGCGAAGAAACACATGCCCATACACATGCGCATCTCTTTCTCGTTAAGTGATTCGTCACTTTATCGGAAATTGCCTGCCGCCTACCTGGATTTCAGCGCGGCAAAGATCGAATAATGATTATCGGTAAATCTGTTGGTGTTTCCAGTCCAGGTAATATAACGTCCATGAAACAAGAGAGTAAAAAATAAAGCCCATCCCCACTATTATAAGCATCGTCAATGTTTTGGTTGATGAGAATGTGTAATAGACGAAATAACTATTTATGGAAAATGATACTTTTGACTTTTTTGCAATTTTTAACAAAATACCAATAAATGTCTCTTCTTTTCGGTGCTAAACGGATTTCTGTTTTTGTACCCCCAATATTATAATTTTGAAAAAATCAATTATAATGAATTAGTACTTTTTCTTTCATCGGATACTCTGTCGATCAGAATCTGATCATTATCAGAGGTGAGTGTAATTTAGAAATTTTGGCATGCCCGTGTACATATTGTTACCGGAAACACCCTGGTAGACACTTGGTATCTTGGATGCTCTTCCTCGCGGTGCCGTGGGCTGGTCTGCAGTATGTGATTGTGGTATTTCCTGATCATACTCACTTACTTTTTGTTATCGACTGGACGGATTAGATATACTTGTTAACTCTCCTGCCTGTAACCCCATCTTACATTTCGTTTTGGTAAGATAACAACAGTTGGAAGATGTAAACATCATTCGTGAATACATTTATGAAAACATATGGGAAGATAACTTCGCCTTTAACATAAAACACTAAAAGCTGGTTATGTCTTAAATAACCAGTCACCCAATGCCATAAATGTCAGTGTACTGTTTTTAAACTTTTTAGCATATCACTGTCAGCCTGTTTCTGACTTTTATTATTTCAACCCTATCATCTTTTATTCCACCTCAACTAACAAATCTCATGGGAACTTTTTAATTTTTAAAAGCATTTCTTCCACTAACACCACAATGACGTGCACCTGCGCATAATCTCCGAGAGGGGTGGTGCAATAAAGATAGATAGATAGATAGATAGATATAACATGCCTAAAGCAAGCACATGCTGTATACAATGTGCCTGATTTGAACATGTGACACTTTGATAGGGTATTAGCCTGGTTTGTTTTTCAGATGCTTCCCAAAACTTATCTAGAAATAAGATATCATTGGTATCCTTTTGAATAAGACACTTGATGTATTAGGAACCAATAAAGGTTACAATTAGACAGACAGACCCCTATAGCAAAACAGGAGACGCTACCAAAGGGGGTAGGCCGGGTTGCAAAATTTGACTTCACCAAAACATTATTAAAGCAATTATTTTTACGTGTAAAGGTAATATATAATCAATACTCGAATAAAAATCACAGTGAAAGTATTTTAAAGTCCAAAATCATGAGTATTTTAAAGATTATTTTTATTGTTGTTTTTTTCTATCTGATTTTTTAAAAAAAAATGTTTTAAAGTGTAACTATAGTCTATTTTCAACCTTGATGACAAATTATTTACCTGGTGCAATATTATGCAGCAATTTACTATAACCATCGAATTCATCCATGCGTAAAGTACACCTATATAATGGTCATGATACATATGTGTATTGGATAGATACAATGTATGTGCAAAATAATCTATCAACAGAATTTAACAAAAGGATAATTTTCATAATCTTAAGAAAATATGCCAAAAAAGTTATAACATTTCATGACTAAGGGGTTATGAAAAGGAAACTAATTTGTACTAATTATATCATTATATTGGAAAAAAAAAGATTTTCAATAAATCACAACACAAACCCAAATACTAATGTCCGGGCTCGCCCAGACTTCACATTATCGACTGTGGGATATCATCCCCCCCCATGAGTCCCAACCAGCTATTCACATATATTATGTATACGAGAATGCTGCACGCACTTACCTGCAAAAGGATTTCGGGGGGGGGGGGATAATGCATTAAAACTAGTTTTCTATTTCCCATATGTTTAATACAAAATATATAGCCTAAAAATAAAGCTGTACATTCATGGAAATAGGAAAGCAAATGCAATATCATAAAATAGGGACCAACAGCGAGCTTATATATGAAGATGGAAGCATTTTGATAGGCTTCGCAAAACATTTTCAAAATTTTATAGACGATACTATGATTTGACTTCTAAATTCCAAGTTGGACTTAAATCTCTCTTGCGCCAAGGACTTTCGGAACCTGATTTCTATGGTGACTTGGTGTATAAGTTGAAGAAGATTGTTGGCTCTAATAATTTTTCAGCGCAGTTCATTAAAATAATTTCCCATTATAAAAAGATTGGCTATAACATTAATGTATTGCAACAGACTGCATGCTTGGTAGTCAACCCAATCACGGTTGGCAACTTTGCTTTCCTCTTTAATTGCACGCCGGTGGGTCGGACTTCAGACTCTATGATGGCTCCGACTTAAAGACTTATCTATTGATGAGATGGTAGGGGCCTGATGCTTTGGCTGTTTGTCGGGCCCACCGGGGTTTACCTGTTGGATTTCTTTTGCTCCGGTATTCAGTTTAATTTACTGTTGAGTCCTTATCCTTGCTTTATCTCCTTGTTATATCTTGATTTATATGTTTTAGGAGATGATGCATTGATAAGTTAGGGGTCTTTCATGCAAACCAAATATCTATGTGTCTTGATCCACATCTGAATTAAGGGTGAGGTTGGCGCCGTGAAACCGGTTTAAGCCCTCCAGTAAAATATTTTACTGACCGTTCCAAGGCGGTACTTCTTTTGTGGATCTTTTATGTTTTTGTTCTGTCTTGTGTTTGCTATGTTTTGTGCGTGTCTGTTTATATGTGCTTTTTGGTCACCTGCTGGGAAAGGGCTGACCTCTTGGCTCTCGTTTGTGGTGTCTTCTGTGAGTTTGTCACTTTCCCATTGGTATCCTGGGTCAGGTGTGGTACTTGATTGTATCGATTCCTGATCTTTGCACCATTACTTACTTTTAATCTTTATCAAAATTATAGGCAGCGATACACTGTGATTCCCATTACCACTGTCAGATGTCCTTTGTTAAAATACAGTAGTGTGGATTTAATTGCGACTGTGGCTCAGGTGACCAATAGTCTTCTGTAGCCATTGAGATGAAATTGACTTACCTGAGCCCTAGTAAGGATTTTGAGTTTACTGATGCATACACATGTGTATATACGAGGGTCCATCAATAATTTCGTGAACTAATTCAACTGTTTCATAATCAT
This sequence comes from Loripinus fragilis, assembly GCA_964019695.1. Classification (NCBI taxonomy): domain Eukaryota; kingdom Metazoa; phylum Mollusca; class Bivalvia; order Lucinida; family Lucinidae; genus Loripinus; species Loripinus fragilis. The sequence goes on along the minus strand of OZ026523.1, from coordinate 38,714,715 downwards.
TTGACATAGAGAAATGAATTTTTGTATGGTTAAAGACCAATCATTCTCCAATTAATTCAGAATGAGCCAACGTCGATGACTCCTATTTATGACGTAATGTTAGAACCCTGATGTCATATCAACTGTGTTTATTGAAAAAAATGGCATCGCAAAGTACAAATGAGCAACATATTGTGATACGTTTTTACACATTACTCGGAAATTCTCCAAAATCCAGGGAGATTTTTATGTTGTCTATGAGGATTCTTGTTTATCGAATGGTGCTATTTTAAAGTGAATGAATTGCTTATCAGTAGAGAAACAACCGAAGATGACAAATATACAAGGCGACAAAAGTGTTGGTTTCCATATCTGCTGGTCAAGAAATGAATATTATTTTTGTGATGTATACAAATTGTTATCTTAAATCACTTTGTTCCTTTGAAAACTACTGTTACTGGACACTATTACACTATTGTATTAAAATCCGAGCTGTTATCAGCTATTAAAAGAAAAGGGCTACAGCTTCAGAGGTCTGAAATTCTGCTGCAAATTGATAATGTGCCAAGCCATAACGGTCATGTTGTACTAGACACAGTGAAGAAATTGGATATAGAGCTGTTTCCACATCCACCATATAGTCAAGATTTGGCAATTTGTGACTTCTGGCTATTTCTAAATCTCAAAAATAGGCTGTGTAAAGATATGTAGTATATCTTGCAAGTCTATAGCATTCTCAAGTGCCGTATTTGATAACTGCCTCTCGGATACCTGCAGTAGTTGTTGGATAGATCTTGTTGTATTCATACCTATATAAAGTTCTATAACCATATCATAGTTGTTCTGAGTGTCTCAGCCCACAAATATTACATGGTGTCAGAAGTGGGATGTGATTGTAGTACTGATGGTACTTAGCATGAGCGCAACTACCCAGTCGCCCCTGCTCCAATGCCTTGGTCACCCATCCAGCTACTAACCAAGCTCTGCGTTGCTTAACTTCGCAACATTGGCCTGAAACACTATGCGTCGCTGTAAAAGCTAGCTCATACAGCGAGGCCGTATGTGTGTCTTATAAACCTGTGGTACCCATTACCACTACACCACTCCCTCCTTTTTTTCTTTAGGAGTCAGAGTTGTCCCTGCATTAGCTCATCAAACACTTCCGACAACATTGTAGTACTGATGGTACCCAGCATGAGCGCAACAGCATGAGCATGTTACCGCATGAAATTCCTACAAAACCATGGGAAATATGTGCAACAGACTTGTTCAAGCTAGACAGGGATACATATATTGTCATAGCTGATTACTTTTCAAAGTTCTTCGAAGTAAAGAAAATTTCTAGCAGTTCCAGCAAAACTGTTATTAATATTCTTAAAGAAAACTTTTCCAGATATGGAATTCCAGTCACACTTAAGAGTGACAATGGTCCTGCTTACTCGAGCAGTGAGTTTAGAGACTTTGCTAACAGTTATGGATTTGAACATATTACTTCATCTCCAAGATATTCTCAAAGTATGGGATTTATTGAAAAATATGTACAAATATGTAAGAATCTACTGAAAAAGTCAAAGAAGAGTAACTCTGATCCGTATTTAGCAATACTAGAATACAGAAATACGCCAATTGAAGGTATAAATTTATCTCCAACACAAATGCTAATGGGGAGAAGGGCTCGAACTCAGTTACCTGTAAATGAAAAGCTTTTGAATCTTCAGTACGATGGAGTAAAAGTTCAAAATGCGTTGAAAGAAAAACAGCATACACAGAAATACTATTATGATCGTGGAGCTAAACCATTGCAGTAGCTCAACCCAGATGATCAGATTCGAGTATGAAACAAAAATAAATGAGAACCTGCTACGGTTGAAAGCAAAGCCAAAACTCCTAGGTCATATGTGATACGAACAGAACGAGGACAAAAGCTAGGAAGAAACCGGCGACATCTCATGAAAACGACTGAAAATCGCTCTGATGAACCCGAAATCTTCTATGATTGCCAGCAAGAAGTGTCGAAAAACAATAATTCAAGTTCAGATGAATAATCTTCAAATACTATTCCACCAGATGATTCAAAGAAATACACATCAAGTGGTCGAGAAGTTAAATTACCCAAAATATTTGAGGATTATTCCATGATGAAGTGATTCTGAAATTGGATTATATTGTGTCAGTGAATAAATGGGGCACAATAATCCCCATATGATCAAAATAGTGGTAAAGATACGTAATCTTTACAAGAGGTGCTACGGTAAAGCATAGAATTATCAGGTGTGCTTATAATGTCTTGTAAGGTACATATTTGCTTTGACAACCGTCTGAGCCATAAGGTACTTTTCTCTAGATTCAGCAGAAGATGAGAAAAATTCTTGTTTTCTGAATGAAAAGCTTTTTCTCAAGAAAGCCAACTCTGGTAATTGAATGTTTTATTTTGTATATAGTGAAATAGGCAGAATCTTACTAATAATGTAAACCATTAATTCTCTCTTTATTGATAACAGTGATAATAATCTTTGATCAAACAGCTTACAGACCTAAGTTACTGATAAAACCACTTTCCTTGAAGAAATACATTAATCCTTGATTATAGATAAACTGACCTCAGGATTTGTACCAGAAACTGTGAGAATATTGTTTCAGACAAAAACTTCGATAGACTTGCTGCAAACGTACAGAAGTATAGATCATTACTGAAAACTTAAAATTTTCAAATTTAATAACGTTAATTAATCAAAATCTTAAAGAGGGAGATGTAAAGATATGTAGTTTATCTTGCAAGTCTATAGCATTCTCAAGTGCTATATTTGATAACTGCCTCTCGGATACCTGCAGTAGTTGTTGGATAGATCTTGTTGTATTCATACCTATATAAAGTTCTATAACCATATCATAGTTGTTCTGAGTGTCTCAGCCCACACATATTACAGGCTGCATGTTCAGAAATACGAGCACTGAGAGGAGCTAAGGTGTACCATAAACAGACATTTGCAAGAGATGTCACGTGATGGATTGCGGCATGTGCTCCAGTTATCGGTTGAATGGTGGAATAAATGCAAACTTTCCTCTTTCATTGTTTGACAGTGGGTCAGGCCTCAGACTCTATGGCGGCTCAGACGTAGAGCTTTAATCGGTGGTTTGGTGTCTGATGCTAGGCTGTAGCTGGGCTCACGGTGGCTCAACTTGAAGTTTTCTTTAGCTCTGACTATCTGTGAGTCGTGAGCCTTTTTCTTTGCTTCGTCATAGTGCGTTAATTTAATTATATTGTTTCTCTATGATGATACATTGCAATAGTTAGAAATCCTCCACGCGAGCTTAACACTTTTTGTGCTTCAAAAACGACAGAATCTAAGGCGAAGATTTGGTACGAGCAAAATGCATTTAAGCCCCCACCCCTGGTGGCTTTGGCAACTGTTCGCTCTAAGGCGGTGGTTCTATTGTTGTTGATTCTATCTTGATTGTTACTCATATTATGGGATTCTGTAATTGTTCTATGTTTTGTTGTGCGTTATTTTATGGCCATTCTAGTTTTGCAATCATCTTGATGGGGAAGAGAGAGCTGGTTGCTTTTCTTTGTCTTCCTGGTGTCTCGTAATTGGTGTGTGGCTCTTCCTCACGGCGCCACGGGTTTGTCTGCAGTTTGTGATTGTGGTATTACCTGATCATACTCACTATTCTTGCCAGGGACGTTACTTTGAACACTCGCATCTTAGAATTAGTTTACGAAAGTATTGATGGGCCTTCGTATGTATGTATGCATGTGCATACATATGTATGTGCATGCATACGTGTATGTATGTTTTGCAATACCCCCCCCCCCCCCCAAGTATTGAAGTTGACCTCTCGCTGGACTTGCCCCCCCCCCCCCCCCCCCCCCAATATTGAAAAGCTTCCTACGCTTATGAAGTGCAATAGTGATGAGACTTGATAAAAAAATATATAGTGTTAGTGCAGTTCAAAAGGTGTAGATAAAAGAGGTTTAAACAGTGTATTGAATTTCAGGTGACTGACGATTGATCTTGCAGACTCCTTTTCTGAAGGCGTCAAGATTTTCCAGAAGGACAACTTCAAAAGGTAGTGTTTTCCAGAGAACTACTAATGCAGGGTAAAAAGAATATTGGTAATAGCTGGCAGCAGTATGCATCTGCCAAAATGACAGAGGGTGCGCTGACGAGTGTACCTCAAAGTTCTGACAAAGGATGTTGGAAGATGAATTGCAACGCAGCCATGGACGATTTTATTAAACGTTTGTCGGGTATCAATCCGTCGGTCTTCCAGTGACCTCCAGCCAAGCTCACTCAGCACGTTAGTGACACTTTCTTTGGGGAGAATTGGTCTTTGTTCCATCTGGGCGTTCTTATTTGGGTCATTTCATCTTTATTTATATTTTGTTTTGTGTGAGAGGACCAGGCCGAGGAAACATTCTAAACTTGGGGACGAACTGATGTTTTATAGGCCAGTTCTTTTACCTTTTCGTGTATGCGCCAATGTTCATCAAAATGGACGTTTCACATAAAAACAATATCTTAAAGTTTGATTCGTCTTATATATTTGACTATCACGTTTGAGTTATTTCCCTTGAATGAAAAAAGATACAACCGACCAACCACTGAAAATCGCTGTATTTCACACTTAATTGATATTTAATGATCAATCAGACACTAAGTAAGGATCAAAGACGTCATCAGAAAAATAGCCAACTTATGTCTTACTTGCCCTTGAGTTTATTAGATACTTTCATAGTGCCGTGGGCGTTACAAATTGAACAGGTTATTAATTCGGATGTTGTGCATTTTCGGACTATTGAACCAGCATCAGTTCTAATTGGCACTTAAGTGTATCATAGTGGAGCCTGATGAAGAAGAAAACCATTATCTGCTGAAGAACTTTAATAGTCAGATAAGTGACCCAGATTTTCAAGCCAGCTGCTCTTATTCGCTGAACTATAGATGGCGTAACACAAGTAGTGTCGGCGAGATGCTTGATGAGCTTGAGTGGCCATCTCTTGAGGCCCGTAGGGATCAGTCCTCCCTGCTTCTCTTTCATAAGGTACATTCTGGTGCTGTGTCTATAGAAAAAGACAAGTACCTGACCCCTGCTCGCAGTTTGAAATCTACCAGGTCATCACACAGTGCCCAATATTGTAGATACCAGACATACAGTGATGCCCTGAAGAACTCTTTTTTCCCCCGGACTATACCACAGTGGAATAGTCTTTCTCCTTCGGCGGTCAATTCCCAGACTGCTGAGGAGTTTAGGGCACTCCTCATTTAGTTAAAAACACAGCCGAAAGATTTTTTTGTTTTTTTGTTTTGTTTTTGTTTTTTTGTTTTGTTTTTGTTTTTTCTTCAAAATTCCAAAATTGCACTCCCTGGCGTAATGATCAAAATTTGATCGTGCCAGTATTAATAGAAAGAAAGAAAGAAACTAATCAGATTTTAAAATTTGTCACTGCAGCCTTGACTTCAATCACTTTGCAACCTATGCACTTGGTCAGTCTGATTACCACAGGATCCTGGATACTGCAGGATCCCTAAAATGATATAATTTATATCATTTTAAATGATAAAAATCTGAACATATTTGATTTGTCTACAAAGGTTATCAGCAGACGACAATAGTTACCACTAGAAGACAGAGAGTTAATAAGACCCGGGTCAGTCTTATTACCCCAGGACACCCCAGGATACCCCAGGACACCCCAGGACACATTAAGACACTCAAAGATACCTTTATTCGATCATTTTTCCTATGTTTTAAAATCAAATTAGGGTTATTTTCATTGAATGTGTCATAAAATCAAATATTACCATTCAAAAAATATTGAGTATGTTTTGTCTCAGTATAAATAACCAAGAGATTACCCCAGGACACCTCAACATACCATAGGACCAGCAGGATCCCTAAAAGTTAACTCAGTATAACTTTATTTGTATATTTAAGTATACTTTGATCAATTTAAGATTTATGATTATTAAATACATTATGCAATTGAGTTCTAACATTCAAAAAATTGAGTATGACTTTGTCCCAGTATGGACAGCCGAGATGGTTTCCAACACCTCACTATATACATAGACACTTGAGTAACCACAAGAACTCCCATATCATATAATTATTTGCTTGTTTTATCAAATGTTTGATGTTTAAATGCTTCTATCTTAAAGTTTGAATCTCCATCTAGGTATCTGGAAGCAAATTTGAGAGAGTCCTTGGGTCCGGCCTGGGGTGTCTTCAGCAGTGTACACACCACTTATACTGCTCGATTCAGACTTTAATGATATTATTTAAATGTTAGTTCATATATTATTTGGGGTCAATAATATTTTTTTTGGTATAAACTTACATAGTTTTACCAAAAGAGCATGTTAATAATGGATATTTGGACGTCTTGGGGTGTCCTAGGGTGTCCTGGGGTATTAAGACTGACCGATAAGATCCAATTAGATGGTTCCGGGTCATTTCGGCCCATAACAAAATCGACCTATCTCAATTTCGGCCCATGTCAATTTCGGCCCATAGCAATTTCGGCCCATAAATTTTGTCAACCTGGATTGCTGCAAAAGATATGATATCAGGGGCGTGCCTGCGTATACGCAAAGTACGCAGCTGCGTACTTTAATTTTTGAATGTCCAAAAAATAAAAATGTCTTAAATCGCGAAAAATGCAATAAAAACATGCCTCACCCGGGTTAGGTCTTTACATTACAAGTATACCGATTTTGTAATAATCCTGAACCAAAACAATAGGATTTTGACTGTTTTTCACTTTTGTTTTGGAAACAATTAAGTTGGTGTTTAGGTTCAGAAAATGCAGGAGAAGCCACCATTTAGTTAATATTTTGATTTTTTTCCCTAACGTATGGGAGGGGGACACCCCCTCCCATACCCATCCCCTGCGTACTTTGATTTTGTCCTCAGGCACGCTCCTGGATATATTATTGAAAATATTTAAAATTGATAAATAAATAGAGTTACCAGAGTTGGGGTAATTAAAATTGTAATTAATTGTAATTTAACTACATTTTCTAAAGTAATTGCATGCAATTGTAATTAAGACTTTTCTTTAATTACAGTAATTTAATGTTATTAATTACTTGGTCAAAAATGGGAGTAATTAACAATTACTTTCAATTACTTTTTAATTACTTTTCAGATCAGTTATCATATGAAATTCAGTTACCTTTAGAAGATAATTTTCAATATTTAAAATGCTGCTAAATGGTTCTTGGTCTTTGTAAATGCATATATCATTTGCTTTACTCAATATATGAAAAGTTGAGTGCAACATGGAAAAATGATAATTGGAACTAGGCATGCTAGTATAGACATAAAATAGTATTTAACAATTTTACCACAGCCACAGACTGTATGTAACCTCTACTATTTTGAAAGCACCTTTTTTAGCAAATTATATATTCTTTGTTCATCTGCCTATAAAAGATATGGCTTTGTGACAATCAACCTTTTCTTTACAATACAAAAACAAAAAAGGTGTGAAAATCTCAACAATAGTTTTTACTCAGACAATAGACTAGTGAATTGACTCTTTGAAGGCTTTTTGTTAAATTTTCACACCTAGGATCAACACACTCATATGCTAAGGTGCATGATCCAATCTATCCACTACATTATTTTAAATTCTTAAACTGCTTATTTGCCATCTTCAATAATAATAATAATAATAATAATAATAATTATAATAATAATAATAATAAAATGTTTTTCAGAAAATTAAATTGGATTTCGCTCCTTCAGTGAACCTGGGGCCTATCATTGTTGACATGATAACAAAAATGAAAATTAAAATAAAATAGATGTTCCAGCTGGTACTGAACTATTTATGCCAGCATTTCACACACAAGTAATATTTTAGTTCATCACTATCTGATATTCCTTTTTGTACTTTTTTGCTAACTTTAATGTCTCATAGGGCCACACAGATTTCTTATCAACACTTTTTGAGAACAGTTATTCTCTGGCATTTAAGCTAATTTTACAAAATCATTTCCATGGTTTATCTTCCATATTTGTAAGACTTTTGTCAGACCAATGTGCATTCCTGAATTTTGTTCTGTGTTAACAGCTAGTTTTTTGACAACATTGGCACCCCCCCCCCCAAAAAAAAAAAATAATAATAATATATATAAAAAAATAATGATTTCTGTATTTTCTCATTGTGTTCTCATGTCAGAAACCAGATAAAAAACTGATTTTGTACATTTCATTTCTATTAAGTTGCAACACTTGACAATAATAGAAGTCCTAAAAATAAAATCAATCTAATAGACATATATTGAATTTAGAATGCCAAGGTTACTCAGACTTTTTAAGATGTTTTAACACATTTCATATATCTCTGAAATTAAAGTCTGATGAAGCTATCTATTATTCTGCCAGCCAAGAGTAGAAGTGACGTCATGTTTTGTTTACAAAGTTATGGGACTTACCTTTCATGATAGGATAAATACACAAGATATAAAATCGAGATAGCTCAAGTGGTAGCGAGGAGGATTACTAAACCACAAAGAACATTTTCTAGGTTCGAATCTCACTGGCTGCTCTTTTTTATTCATTTTTTTTTTTTTTGGGGGGGGGGGGGTGGGGGGTGGGGGGGGGAGGTCTGATTTTATTATTCTGTTCATGTCTTATTTTTTTCTCTATATTTTTTTTTTTTATTTTTCATTCCTTTAACATGTATAAGGTACATATATAAAAACTTCTGTAACAACACAAGCTACTGTAAATTCGGAAATACAAGCGAATATGAGCGTTAAAAGACATATTTGCAACGTCAAAATTTGTGACTAGGGCAAGTAAACAACAGAATTATTTCGCCATTTCACGATAATTTTACTTTCACGAAATTTTGCATGTGAGAAGTTTCGCGAAAATAAAACCTCGCAAAAACTTCCGAATTGACAGTAAGCTGAAATAATGCTGCCTGTTCCTTTTGGGCCTAGTAAAATATGAAGAAAAAAAACAACAACTCCTAAATAGGTTCCATCCTGGTACGCCTGCGTCCAACGCCGTAGACATAACCACTACACTACAGTATCTTCTAACGTGAAGTACACAAGTTAATATTTTATGGGTATCATTGTACTATATACTCAGCAATTGTAAACAAAATATCACGTGACTGTCACTCTTCGTCGGCACTATAGTAAGTGGCAGTGAAATGTTATTGTAATGTAATTAATTACATGTGGCAAATTAATTGTATGTAATTAATTACTTTGCTCAAAAGCCATGTAATTGTAATTTAATTGAACAATTCTCAATGTAATTGGAAGTAATTAATTACTTTTTCAAAGTAATTGACCCCAAGTCTGAGAGTTACATTGAGAAAAAAAGATCTGAAAATAGATTGACTTTACAAACTAGTAAAGACTAGAAAACGCTTAGACTGGTATCATAAATCCCTTTACATTGTATATTTTTCATTAGCAAATACAACTTGCTCAGTGAGTTAAACTGAATAATTGGATTAAGAAAGAATCGCTTGCGTTTCAGATGCTGGCAGGAGACACTCTGGCTAGTATGCTCAAATGCACAGGCTCGTTTGAGCCTTGGCTGCTTGTTGCCTATGTGATGAACTATACTCTAACAGGCCACTCTAACATACAAACTCCTAATCAATTAAAACGAACCATTCTTATTTATTATTAGGTTTGTAAATAATTACAGGTAAGCCGATCTAATTATACCAATTATAGACAAACATACCAATTATACATTATTATATCTGTGGGCCTAAATTGTATAGGCCGGTTTGGTTATGGGCCGAAATTGACATGGGCCGAAATTGTTATGGGCCGAAATGTCCAGTGACCAATTAGAGTATAATATAAGTTGCAAAGGCTATTTGTTAATTTGTAGCTTTAATAGTTTTTTTGCATAAAATTGGCAGTCATTCTGAATTTGGTATGTCTTAACCCTTTACAAAAATAATATTTACATTTTCAAAGAAATCCTTAATGAATCTTTAGATTTTTGCAACCATTCATAGCCTCATGAATTACACTAATTTGATTGACAGCTGCCAAACTCACTTGCCCGTGCAATACACTTTGAACATCAAAGTCATTTGCCAGAAGTGATACTGGTGTTGTGAATGATAGTGTGCCACACCCCAGTCGCATGTGCAAAAAACAAGCTTTTTGTTTGCTCCATTGGCTGTCCATGTTCAGGCTGGCTGTTCCATTTTTCCATTTTGCACTTTTACTAAACCGTTAAAACTGTTATATTTAAAAAACAAAACTGTTTGAATTCCTAAATTATAAATAATTTTTATAATTTAGATATTTATGATAAAATGTAAATATAAGCAATGAATTGAATTTTTTGAATGTTCATGGAATCATGAATACTTCAGGTCTCTTGCAAATGCAAAGTTAACGTGAAGCCTGAACATTCCAAAAATTAAATTCATTTCTTAAATAACGCATTTTGATGCCTTTGAAATATCATGTATTTGAAAATATTATGGAAAAATGGTTTCCATATTATTTTCAAAAGTATTCAAAAGCTAAATTTTTCTTGAATTTTTTTCAAAATTGTCTAAAAAAAGAAAATGACGTCATGATCTAAAAAAAGTTTATGGAATAAAGGAATAATATGAAGCTTGTGACACTATTTTAATTTTCAATGAATGAGCTCTTTGCTGGCTGGGTATTTTTTTTATGCTTTTTGTAGCCTGCTGACTTTAATAATTTATCAAATGAACTTTTCAAAAAAAAAAAACTACGAACACTATCAGAGTGTCAAACCATTTTGGTTCAAGTCAGGACCGATATTTCTGGACCAAAGTCCAATTTTTTACTGTTTGCAAAGTAATTAGCAGACGACAAAATTCGCTGCTAGCAAGGAAAGAGTTATTATGAAGGTATGCAAGATTTTTCTTTCATACTCGTTGAACTTGTCATGCCAGGTTTATGTGCCCCATACTAAGATATTATTTGTATGCTGGCATATTTGGTATTTGAATTTTTGTGTTGCATACCACTCTTTCAAATCTACATGAAACCTGGTGCAAATCATCACCATGATGTGACATAATTTTTGTCCGGATTAGTCAAGCTTAGTTTGTACTGGGTGCTAATGCAGTGGTATTTTGTCATTTTTAACCCCTTGTATACGGGAAACCCTTTAACCTTTGTATACAGGAAACCCCTAAATGAGTACTTATACAAGCAGTGAAGATCCAGATGAAATGCCGCTTAATGCGGCATTTCATCAGGCTCTACACTGTTTAGTTAAGATAAAAAGACCTTCAGACACAAAATTCAATAGTTTTTTATAGTTATAACCTGACATCCCTAGATATGTACAATAGACTATCAGTATCCCAAATTTATTGTATCAAATCAGAAGGAAGAATCAATTAGTATACAAAGGGTTATTGAGTGTTCTCGTTTTCTTTACAGTCACTTTACTTTCTATGTGTGCAGCTAGCCAGTTACCTGGAAAGTGGCCCACTGATGTGGATGATGCCCCTGCACCTGCACGTTAATCAAAAATCTGATTATGATTATATTTACAGGAATATCATACTTTGAAGATAAAACTGTTCATAGATAAGTTGCCATGTCTGCCCCACTAGTCACAGGTGTATCCCCTAAAGAAGGCCCTCCAGGAACCAGAGTCACAATCAGAGGGGAAAATTTTGGGAGGGATCTTAGAGACTTCATTGGTAAGAATAGATAGAAGACATTTTGTACATTAAATAACAACTATTTTCTTATCCATCAGTTTAAATGATAGGTTTTGAGCGTATATATATATTGTATTCTTTTGTCTGAAGATCTTTTTTTCTTTACAAAACAGTGTAGACCCTTATGAAATGCAGCATTATGTATGCTGCATTTCATAAGGGTACTCACTGTTTGCAAAACTACTTGTTATGGGGTTTCCCGAATACAAAGGGTTAAGCAAAACGTTTGAACATAAAATTGTGATTTAATTTCTTACATATCAGTTCAGTCATATGTTTTGTGTGCTCAAAAGAACTGTCTCAGCACATAAAGAACTATCTCGTCGAGATGGTTTCCAGACAGTTTCTTCGATTCCCCACAATGTATGTTTGCGTTGATTTGTTGTTGATTTTTGTTGCTTTACGCCTCAGTCAACAGCTATGGCCATGGCGGGAAGGTTAGTTCACCTAACCACACTTTTTCCTGGGCAAGTTTGAACAAGAGGTTAACCAGTACTTTGTGCACTTACTTTAGCTTGTAACTGACAACAAACCTTGATTCAGCGGAAGGGAGGAGAATGACCGTAGAAATTATGTCATGATCAAACCTCACAAAACTATGGGACTGGGCTGGGATCAAATTTGCGACCCCTGGATCTGCAGTCAGACATGCATCTGTAGCCAGACACGTTACCGACTGCACTACATGGCCAGGTTATGTTTTGGATTAGAAAGTAGAAAAATAATGTTCAATTGTGCCTTCTTATCTGGAGACCTATATGTTTGGTGTTTTATTACAGGCTTGAAAATCTGTGGAGTTGACTGTATCTTGTCGGCGGAATGGAAGTCAAGCAGTAAGATAATCGCCAGGACTGGACCAGGAAAGGGGAAGGGAGACATCATTGTGATGACAAAATCTGGTGGCACAGGAAGCTGTACTGTGGGATTTAGAGGATTCTTTTTACAAATTGGTATGCTGTAGACTGAACAATCATAGAGGTCTTGATTAAAAAATTATAAGGATGAAATTGTGAATATTTTCTTACCCATCTGTTTTAGCATATATTTTGGGTGCTCAAAAGAACCGTCTCATTGAGATGGTTCTTTTAAGTACCCACAACATATGTTTTGGTTGAGAAATAAGAAATTAATTTTCAATTACGCACTCTTACCTAGGGGGCTGACAGTTACAATGTTACTAGTCAAACCACATTTTGTTGAACAAATGAGATAAAGAATCACCATTTAATAAGGGGTACAACCACATTAAATGAACAAAATATGAAACCTGTGCAATTTTGCACAGGTTTCATATTTTGTACATTTCCCCTGAGTCATAGTTTTAGAAACCAAAAAATTCAGCGTAAAAGTGTAAACATTTACTACCCATAATTTTTAGCATACGTTTTGGTTGCTCAAAAGAACCATCTCATTGAGACGGTTCTTTTGAGTACCCACTACATATGTTTTGGTTGAGAAATGAGGAAATTATTTTTCTGGTACGCATTCTTAACTAAAGGCCTGCCTGAGTGTGTTAAACAGCAAAATAGCCAAATTATCACATGCATTTTAAGAAGTTTATTCTTTTATACATGTCTTCAAGATAAAAGAAATATGTATTTATGTCATCATGAGAAATTCTATATATGCATACCATATATTGATTTTGATTAAACTATCTGTATATGCCCCAATAAAACCAGGTATACGTATATATGCTGTAATGAAAAATCTGTATGTACCATAATTTAAAGCATATGTCTTTGCTATAAGATAAAAACCTGTTTATGCCATGATATCAAAATCTGTATATGACATAATGTTAAAATCATTATATGTTATGATTGTGCGATAATGAAAAAAATCAGAGGTTATCAAACTTTTCAACTGCTCATAAAAACTTAATTCTTGAAAAATGTAGACTTTTTTTTCTTTGAAACCATCAGGTTTGCATTTATCATGTGAATGAATGTTAAAATGCCAACAGTTGTTGATAAATGATTAATTCCATGCTCAGTTGAGTTGAGAATGAAAAAAAGTTTAATATCCATGAGGCCAGGCTGGTTTTAGACTTTTGTCCTACTTTGTTGCAAACACTAAAGACGTGGATTTGTTTATTTTTAGGGCCCTTACAGGAGTCAGCTGTGTGGATAGATGAGTCCCAGACAGTATATGCCCAGCTTGGCAGGGGAAGGACTACCTCACCCCTCATGACAAAGGAGAATGAGGACCCTTTAGGGATCTCCGATGAAGGAAACAGAGCCAAGTCAGAAGAGGAAATGCTCAAGCTGTTTCCTGAAAGTAATTATCAGTTTATCACAGGTTTAGATAAACAACTTTGTTGAGCATAAAATTGTAAATATTTTCTTACACGTCAGTTTTAACATATGTTTTGGGTGCTTAAAAGTACCGTCTAATTGAGACGGTTCTTTTGAGTACCCACAACATATGTTTTGGATGAGAAATAAAGAAATAGCTTTCCAATATGCACTTTTATCTGGAGGCCTGTTGCCAGAATACCTGTATTTGTGACAATGTCAATACAAGAAGTGCACTAAGTCTACATGTATTTGCATATGTGTATGGTACATCTTAAAATGAGCATGTATCAATTGAGGCTTTAAATCTAGTTTTGGCACGAGCCATCAGCTATTAAGATACTTTATATGAGCAAAGACTTCATGTATGTGCATGATTTGTATGTGTAGGCTTTCTGAGCCTTTACTTGGGGCTTATGTGATAAATACATTGGTTTAGATCAACTAAATTTAAAGCGTAAAATTGTAGATACTTTCTTACTCATCAGTTTTAACATATGTTTTGGGTACTCAAAAGAACCGTCTCATTCATTGATGAATGCCCCACAACATGTTTTGGTTGAGAAATAAGAAAATTATGTTTTGGGTACACACTCTTTTAGTTAGAGACCTGTAAACATCAAAATCTCATATGCTGGCTCATGTCAGTGTGAACTCTCAAATTATGTTACCAAAACTATGGGGTAGTCTCATTTTTATGAATCTATCTGGTAAGGGGAAACAAAAACTATTTATGCCCCCCTCCCCCCCTCTCCCTTCTCCGAATGAGAGGGGGACATATTATTTTTGATGTGGATCCTGTTGATGTTGTCTTCGGCATAGGCGTGACGCTTCCTTGTGTGCAAGATATCTTACTGGTTCTAGAAACTAGTGGGTGGATTGGAACCAACTAGTGGGTGGATTGGGACCAACTAGTGGGTGGATTGGAACCAAATAGTGAGTGGATTGGAACCTAATAGCATGAATATAATATTGGAGAATGATGAAGGTCACTGCAGAGCAAAATACATAGGTCCAGATAAGGATAGTTTGTGCACAAGGATAGTTTGTGCACCTAAAATAGCATTTTTTTCCTTACTCATCAATTTAAACATGTGTTTTGGGTGATCAAAAGAACCTTCTCATTGAGAGGGTTCTTTAGAGTACCCACAACATATGTTTTGATTGAGAAATAAGAAATAATTTTCCAGTATGCACTCTTCCTGGAGGCCTGAAAATATGTAAAATCTAAGCGTTTGTGGTGGGGGGGGGGACATATTTTTTTTCTCTGAAAACATTACTAGTTATAAGCCTCATTATGGGTTAATAGTACAAAATGTATGTGTTATTTACAGGTTCCGCTGACATGTCCTTGGAGAATTTTTCACCAGCTTGGTATTTGCTGGAAAACCATCAGGAAGCAAGGTATACCGTTAGCTGTCAGTCTTTTGTGTGATTCATTATCAATATAGGAGTAAATACAGAATCATTTTAAAAATGAACAGTATAGATTTAACTCTTTTTCCAATGCTTTATCATCTATTGATGTAGTTTGGTAGCCATATTGCAAATACTATGAACCTGGATCAGACTGCTACCTTTGGAGCAGTCTGATCCAGGTTCATAGTTTTTGCTGCCATGATAAAAGTAGTCTGAAATGTGCATTTGAATAAATGGAGTTACTGTAGAAGTAATTGGCTGACAACTTTTTCTGGACATAAATATTTACAGGATAGGGTTAAGGACATTTCCAAAGATATGGGACTGGGTCAACATTTGAAACGCTCAGTTCAACATCAGTAAAATTCTAGCAGGTTGGATTGATAATCTGACTTCTATGGGCTGCAAAAGAGGGGGATTGAGTTTGAATCCCAATCAGGCCACTTATTCACATAGATTTTTCTGCTCCTGCCACTGCTGCAAGTTGTCAGTTAATTATGAAAATATGCATGTAGCACAGTGGCTTAGCGGTAGAGTGATCAACTTGAGATTGATGGGTGGCTGGTTCGAGCCTTGCCAGAGGCACTGTATTGTGTCCTTGAGAAAGACACTTTATCCTCTGCTTAATACTCGTTCAACCCAGGAAATGTCCCAACATGACAAAAAAATTGTCGACTGGAATGTAAAACATCAACTGAAACAAACAAAATGAAAGTATGCACACACTTAGTACTGGTAAATTGTTTAAGAGCAGTCTGCACCATGAACAGTGTACAGTAAAACCTGTCTTATGGAAGACCAAAATTGGTTTCAAGATCGGTTTCAAGACCGATTATCGCTTAACGCAGGTCAAAAGTATTGCATTCTGCAATACTTTCGACCTTCATTAAGCTACCATTTGTCATTAAGATCTTTGTTTTGTCTATTTTTGAGTGGCCGCTTAAGACAGGTTTTACTGTATTATGGGAGCGCAGTGGCTCAGTGGTAGAGTGTTTGACTTGAGACTGAAGGGCTGTGGTTTCGAGCATCACCAGCATCACTGTGTTGTGTCCTTGAGCAAGAACATTAATCCTAGCTTAGTACTGGTTCAACCCAGGAGGACCCGTCCCTTTATAACTGAAAGATTGTTGATGGGACATAAAGAATCAAATAAAACAAACAAAAACTGTATTATGATAAATGTCATCATATGGCAGAAAAATTGTTAAGTGACATTAAGCCCAAACACAATAACAATTAACACCAATGAATATTATATTTCAGTTTTGAGGACCTAAAGATGGGATTAAAGCACATGCGGGGACGAGCTAGAACCAGATCAGAGGGTCCTATAGCCTTCGTCAAGACAAATCTGGCTGCCATCTTGGATTGTTTAGATAGCCTTAATGGTAAGACGTTTCAGATGGTAGTACCATATTTGACCTTATTGCTCCTGTATGCTTCCACCGATTACATTATGAATTGTTTACATGGTATGAACAGCGAAGCGCAGTGGCTCATTTGGAAGATTGTAAGACTGGGTATCGAAGGGTTGCTAGTAAGAGTTGGTTGAGTTATTGTGTTGTGTCCTTGGGCAAGACACTCTATCCACTGCTTAGTACTGGTTCAACCCAGGAAGACCCGTCCCAACATGACTGAAAAATTATTGACTAGGACTTAAAGAAATTAAAACAAACAAATATGGGATGTAGAATAGAGGCTAGGCAAGAGCTTAGGCTCTTGCTAGTTCTTTGTTCGCATTTATAAAATATATCCAATTACTTACATGATCTATAGTACTCTACAATCCCGCATGTTAATTAACTTTGAATACAGGCCCTCTGCCTGTATCTCTCTAACCCTTCCCTCTTCTCTCTAATAGTGTAAAATTAGTGCTAGCTGTTCGAACGATCTCCATATTTATATGTTCACTTAGTATTGTATATGAACTTATGTATATTTGTATTTTGAACAATGTTTATTACAATAAAAAAAAAAAAAAAAAAAAATATGGGATGAACTTCTGATTTTAAGTCAATATAGCGGTGCTAATTCATTACATGTATTAATTTAATTCATAATATCATCATAATCGGATTTTTGATTAACGTGCAGGTGCAGGGGCATCATCCACATCAGTGGGCCCCTTTCCAGGTAACTGGCTAGCTGCACGCATAGCAGATCTCACACCTGATCTCCAGGTGCTCCTTTCTTGAGGGTCAAGTGTGATGAGCTTCCACTCACGTCAGTCTTTCTCTGTCAGTTTCTTCCATGTTTGCTTGGGCCTCCCTGCCCCCCGCTTGGCGTCAATCTGCATATCATATGCTGGTCTGATTGCACCACTCGAACGCGCCACATGCCCATACCAGCGAAGCCTTCTCACTCTCAAAATGAGGTCAAGATCCTCAAGCTGAAGCTTTGCCAGTAGCTCGCTTGACCTTACCCTGGCCACATCCTCTGACTTGATACTGCAGATCTGTCTGATCATGGCCCTATCATTGCGTTGCAAGCGCTGCAGGTTCATCTTGGTAAGTGGCCAAGTTTCACTGGCATGGAGCATGGCGCTCCGCACGCAAGAGCTATACACATGACCACGGGTCTTGTAAGAGAGGTGGCGGGATGTGAGAACTGGTAGTAGCTCCCTGAACTTCTTCCAGGCGGTTTTCACACGAGTAGTGACCACCATTTCACAGCCTCCACCAGCAGAAAGCATGTCACCTAGGTAGCAGAAGGAAGCTACCACCTCAAGCTTATCAGGTCCGACCTGGCCTCGAGGTTATAAAGCTTGAGTTCATTCTCAGACTCAAAATAAAGCGCAATGATTGGCTGTTTGCGGACACGTGTCCGCAAGCAGCCAATCATTGCGCTTTATTTTGAGTCTGAGCTTGTACTCAAGTTTTATAACCTCGAGGCCAGGACTTCACTCTGTGGTCTGCCGTCAATAGGGCGAGCATTTCCCATGCACCGTGCACACCTATAATCAGGATTTGGTGTCAGTCATTTTAGCCCACTGCATTTCTTATGCACCCAAAGTTTGCAGCCATTGCAGTAGATGCTGTTGTTGCCTACTCCTGTACAACAGACAGCGCATGGGTATTCGCCTGAACTCTGCAAGAGGTCCAGGCCTGTACCACAGATCATGACCTTTGTCTTTCCTGCATTTACCCTCAATCCCTTCATCTCCATGGCTTCTTTCCATATCAAGAGCCTCCTGACACATTCCTCTAGGGAGTCAGCAATGATGACAAGATCATCTGCATATAGGTCCTCCCAGGGAACACCAGCCTGAAACTCACGTGACAAGGCCTCCAGCGCAATGATGAAGAGCAAGGGACTGAGTACAGATCCCTGATGGACCCAGACCTTCACCTAAAAACTCTTTGCTGAAACCCTCGACAACACGAACCCGCCTTTGTGCATTAGCGTACATTCCCTGGACTAACCGCACAATCCATTCCTCAACGCCTAGCTTTCTCAGGGCCCACCAGATAACCTTCCGAGGGACACGGTCAAATGCTTTCTCTAGGTCCATGAAGGCCATACAAAGCCTCTTGTTCACTGCTAGGTATTTCTTCTGCAGCTGCCGGACCACAAAGATTGCATCTGTAGTGCCTCTTCCTGGGACAAAGCCAAACTGGGAGTCGTCAATAGACACCACCTGTCCTATGAGACCATCGACAATCCTCTCTAGGATCTTCATGGCCTGCTCAGTCAGCTTGAGGCCTCGATAGTTGCCTCTATCCAAAGCATCACCCTTGCCCTTGTAAAGGCAGACAATGAAACTTTCCTCCCAGTCAGTTGGGACCTTGCCATCACGGATAATGGCAGTAGCAAGGTCACGGATCATGGTGGCACCTGTATCACCTGCTGCCTTGATCATCTCCACCACTATGCCTGATGGACCTGCAGCTTTGCCCGACTTCATCTTTGAGATGGCCTTCTTCACCATGTCAATAGTGATTGGGATAGGCAGGCCTTCTAACGGAGGTTCATTGGACAGGTGATCAGGGTCCCAGTCAAATTCAATGTTGAGAAGCCTTTCATAATGTTCAGCCCACGCATTCTGCTTTGCCTCCTCGCTCATTGACATTTCCCCAGTGTCATTCTTCACTGGCTTGTCGCCTACTACATCAACATTCTCTTTCCTCATCTGGTTGGCGAGGCGGAAGATATCAGATGACTTGTGGTCAATGCCCTCATAGACCACCTTGTCTGCTTCGTGGCGTGCATGGTGCACCACACGTCTGGAGATGCGCTTGGCAGTGTTATATGATGCTCGTGTGCATTTGCCAGCCTTTCATGCTTTGAAAGCTTGGCACTTGGCTGTGATGGCATCATCTACTTCCTTATTCCACCACCAAGTTTCACGTCGCCATTGGTGGGGCTTTGTTGTGCCGCACACCTCCTCTGTTGTCTTCAGCAAACCTGTCTTGAGTTTTGCCCAGATTTCCTCAGTAGTAGTAGCAGCTTCAGTTTCCACAGCGGGCACATGTGTGCCTTGAAGACTTCCTGGAAGTGGCTACATGTTTGAGGATCTCTGAGCTTCCACACTTTTGGACGTGGGTGAAATTTGCGCTTGATTTGGGGCGGCATATCAATCATCATGTCGCACACAAGGAGCTGATGCTGCAGAGCAACCTCCTCTCCAGGAATCACCTTCACATCCATAACAAGTTTGCGCAGGCTCTTTCGAAATAACATGAAGTCTATCTGGGTTGCTGTATTACCGGACCTGTATGTGATGAGGTGACTGTCAAGTTTCTTATTTGTGGGGATGAAAAAATTGATTCTGATTGACTCATCGTATCAGGTCTTTAGTTTAGAGTGCGTACCAAAAAATTAATTTTCTTATTTCTCAACCAAAACATATGTTGTGGTTACTCAAAATAACCGTCTCAATGAGACGGTTCTTGTGAGCACCCAAAACTTATGTTAAAACTTATGGGTAAGAAAATATTTACAATTTTACTCTCAAAACATTTGTTTATCTAAACCTATGCTGTATCTACGTTTTTTCAAAAAATGGTGTAGGGTTTTGAGGACATTTTGTACTCAGTGTGCTTATTAGGTCAGAAATGGTATACAAGGTCCTCATTCATCACAGGTTTGAAAAGAACTTGAAAATGGAAAGCTTCCTTGAAAAGTCCTTGAAATTGTACAAAATCTGACTTGAAAAGTTCTGGTTAAACACACTAAGGTCTTGAAGAATTCTACTATTTTCAGTACTACTAAGCCTCCAGTGCAAATATACCAGAATCTAGTGTACATATGCTGACTTAATTAATTTAACTTGATGAAGTGTGTTAAATATGAAAAGCGCAAACAGTGTAGACACTGAAGAGACTGCTCTTATCTGAATTTACACTGACAGTTCTGTTCGTCGAAGTATTTAGCAATGTGGTGACCATTATCCTTACAATATTTTTGTCCTGAAAATGTTTTCTGCTTTTTAGACCTGTTCCAAGGATATATTCAAATTCACTACAGAATTTACAATGGAAGCAAACACTATGAACCCTTATCAGACTGCTCCCTAAGGGAGCAGTCTGATCTGGGTCCACATTGTTTAAAATATAGTCGACTAAAGTACATAAGCAGATGATAAAGCAGATGACCATTGTCATGAACGACAGGTTAAGTGTTAAAGAAATTAATTAGTATGTTTCTCTTCCAGATATGTATGAGAAATTTAGTGGCGATGATATACAGAACAAGTGCATCAGCGAATATGCTGTGTCCCTTATGCGTATGTTGACTTTCTTTACAGTTATATTTTTATTCAGCTTCTAATTACCTTTAGTGTAAGTAGATATTAAAGAACTTGAGCATTATTGTGTCAAAATATCACGAGAGAAAATATCTCATTCAGCCAAAACTGAAGAGAAATTATGAATTTTGGTGAGAAATTTTAACAAAATCCTAACCTGAATTACATTTTGCTACAAGATTTTTCTTTCATTAAGCCAATTTCAATGGGATTATTGACAGAAAAATTTGCAAATCTCTCAATATTTCACACAAAAATAATCCCTACAATCTCACATTGATGCTAAATAATCATTGGATTCATTAAATTCATTGGAAACAATAATTAGAGGCTTGGCAAATACTCTCATCTCATCATTTTGTTATAATTTGTTAAATGAATCCAATTTTAATGAGAACTAACACTAGATCCCCAATGTTTCATCAGTGACAAATATATTTTGCTTGTTTTAATATAAACGTTCAAAATACACATTATATATATATATAAGATATTTCACAGTATTTCCTTGATTTGTATATAATAAACATGGTTATCCATTCCAGAGGCAAAGTCATGTGCAGACGGCTTGTTCCAAGAGGTGTTGGGAAGGAAAGATAAAGCAGACGCCACAAGAAATGCCCTGAGTGTCCTTCAGAGATTCAAATTCCTCTTCTACCTACCACTTAACATAGAGAGAAATATCCAAAAGGTATTGTTTCTTGAATTTACTTATTGGGAGTTAGGACCTTGTCAACTCATTATTGAAAGTATTAGTAAAATGAGCTTCGACATGTGATTTCCAACAATGTGGCGTTTTGACAAGTGTAGACTCAGACAAGCCTGTGCAGCCACGTTTTAAGCTTAGAAACCCCAAATGATGTTCAGTCAGTAGCATAACACTCATAGAATATTCAAGCGACAAGCAAAGGCTCTGATCAGACTGCTCGTATGCGCAGGCTGGTCTGAGCCTTTGCTGGCCGCACATACCACATTGTTGGAAATCTCATGTCATGGCTTAAATGTATCTCAGGGCTGTGGAAATACAATGCTTGACATGTCAGACCTGCCTGGTCCGATTCCATTCAGGACAACTTAGAAATTTCTATTTACTTTAAAGATCTCTCTTTCATATTTGATAATTATGATGAACTCTTGTGTTGAAGGGAAAACTGTGTGGATCCTGATCAGCTGGCTTCTGAAGAAGCCAGCTGATCTGGATCTACACTGTTTTCAATAGAGATTATATCTGGTTTCAAACTGCTTTTAAGAGAGTTAATATATGTTTCTGGTTTAAGCACATTAGGAGGGAAGCTTTTTTGTGCATTATCTGTTCTTTGGGACAAGTAAAACTTTCTTCGGACAAGTACCTTTTGGCAATTTACTTGTGCCTGGGCATGTATCAATTTGTTATTTCCACACTCCCTGCATCTGGATGTCTACTGCAAATTGTATAAAAGGGCAAATCTAGACATTTAACTCTTTGCATGCTGGGTAACTTTTCATGTTTTTTTCTTCAAAATCTACTTATTTGAAAAATTCTTTTTGGAATACCACCAGAGTGTCAAACAGTTTGGATCTAGATTGTCTGGGTCCAAACTGTTTGCAAAGGTCATCAGCATATGACACTAGTAGACAAAGAGTCAATGTATATCAGCCAATATGCAATTTTGAGCAATGTATTTTATTGTAGAAAATCGCAAGGCTCTGGCCTCAAATTGAAAAAAAGATAGGAAGATCATGAAGGCAAAAGAACAAGGGATAAATCTCTATCACTCTTTTCTATCTAAAAGTGATTCTTTAAATAGGGCACTTTTCTTCTAGTATTATACCTGTTGAAATTGCAATGGATAGCTCTGACACTACAAGAATACTTTATTCTGAGCTCAATTGTAGTACAGACCCTTATGTGATGACCTATCTGTAGCACCTCATTCTGGTCTACACTGTTTGTCCATTTGTAGGTTTTCAATCAATAAAGGGTTTATAATTTTTATATGTCTTCAGGGAGACTATAATTTGGTGATCAATGACTATGTTAGGGCCAGGTCCTTGTTTGCTGACACACAAGTAAAGATTTTCCAAAAAGGTAATTTCAATGTTTGCTTAATTTCTAATGGTGTAATTTATAAATGTTTTTTCAATGATTTACATTCACATTTCCTTCAATACTTTCCACACTAGTGGTGTATTTTGTCGGCACAAGGGCTATATTTCATTGACACACTGTTTTTACTCTGCTTGTAAACACACTGGATAGGCAGCAATCGAAAACACTCTTAACAAATGTGGATCGAAAATTGCTAGAAACAGTGTTTTTGATTGCCATTTGTCGCCCGACTGGCGACAAAAGGCAATCAAAAGCTCTGTTTCTAACAATTTTTTATCGACGTTCGTTGATAGTATTAACATTTTCGATTGCCGCTGATCTGGTGTGGTAAATACAGACTAATAGTTGGAATCCTGCAGGATAATGGAGCAGCTAAGCTTGGTAGAAAAGGTCAGAGGTTCAAATTCCAATTTAGGCAAGGCATTGTGTCTTTGAGCAAGACACTTCATCTTCATTGCTTAGTACTAGTTCAACCAAGAAAAACATCCTGACATGACTGAATAATTGTTAACTGGGATGTAAAGCATCAACTTTGATATAGCAAACAAACTTAAATTCAGTTGCGTGAAAATTGAGAGGAGTGTGATATATAAAAACTTCAGCATGATAATGAATTGAGTGTACAAGGGTGTGGAAATACTGTGCTCCATTTGTCCGAACTTGTCCCATTTCATTCAGGACAAGTTAAAAATTTCTATACACTTGTCCTGAGACAAGTATAAACAAAGTTAATGTAATTCTGTATTTCATTTTTATTTAATTATGAATTCACAATGCCATGTTGAATGGAAAACAGTGTGGATCCTGATCAGCTGGCTTCTTCAGAAGCCAGCTGATCTAGATCTACACTTTTTTCAATTGAGTTTATATCTGGTTTCATACTGTTTTTAAAGAATTTATGCCTGGTATCAGCAAAGTAAGGGCGCAAAGCTGAGTTCTTTGTGCATTATCTGTTCTTTGGGACAAGTAAAATTTTCATTGAACAACTGCATTATGGCCATTTACTTGTCCCTGGGCAAGTATAAGTTTTTAGCTCACCTGAGCCGAAGGCTCATGGGTGAGCTAATAGTATACCAGTCACTCCGGCGTCCGTCCGTCGTCCGTCTGTCCGTCCACAATTTCAAACATCTTCTCCTCTGAAACCACTGGGCCAATTAACTTCAAATTACATATGGAGACTCCTCAGGACGCGGGAACGAAAGTTTGTTCAAATGGTCCTGGTCACATGACCAAGATGGCCGCCACGCTCATATATGGTAAAAACCCTTTAAAAATCTTCTTCTCCAGAACCAGAAAGCCGATGACCTTGGGACTTGGTATGTAGCATTGGGGTAGTGGGGCCTATCAATTTTGTTCAAATGATGATCCTAGGTTGACCTTGACCTACTCAACGTCAAGGTCAAATTAGCTTCCTAATGCATTTAAATGGGAACATTTCTGAAAAGTCGATTTTTTTGAAAACTGTGGAAGCCCTAGTCATTATTCTTACTTGATATGTGTAACCTAATGAGACAATGGCTATAAATAAGTTCCAAAGGTCAAGGTTGACCTTTGACCTTTCAGCTTAGGTGGCTCATATTGGAATCCCATCAATATATTAAAACATAGTTTTCTCACAAACCATCAGTTCAATTGAACTCAAATTTCATGTGAAGACTCCTTATGATAGGTTAGCCAAAATTTATGAAAAATTCTTTGGTCACATGACCAAGATGGCCACCACGCCCATATATGGTAAAAACCCTTTAAAAATCTTCTTCTCCAGAACCAGAAAGCCGATGACCTTGGGACTTGGTATGTAGCATTGGGGTAGTGGGGCCTATCAAGTTTGTTCAAATGATGATCCTAGGTTGACCTTGACCTACTCAACGTCAAGGTCAAATTTGCTTCCTAATGCATTTAAATGGGAACATTTCTGAAAAGTCGATTTTTTTGAAAACTGTGGAAGCCCTAGTCATTATTCTTACTTGATATGTGTAACCTAATGAGACAATGGCTATAAATAAGTTCCAAAGGTCAAGGTTGACCTTTGACCTTTCAGCTTAGGTGGCTCATATTGGAATCCCATCAATATATTAAAACATAGTTTTCTCACAAACCATCAGTTCAATTGAACTCATATTTCATGTGAAGACTCCTTATGATAGGTTAGCCAAAATTTATGAAAAATTCTTTGGTCACATGACCAAGATGGCCGCCACGCCCATATATGGTAAAAACCCTTTAAAAATCTTCTTCTCCAGAACCAGAAAGCCGATGACCTTGGGACTTGGTATGTAGCATTGGGGTAGTGGGGCCTATCAAGTTTGTTCAAATGATGATCCTAGGTTGACCTTGACCTACTCAACATCAAGGTCAAATTAGCTTCCTAATGCATTTAAATGGGAACATTTCTGAAAAGTCGATTTTTTTGAAAACTGTGGAAGCCCTAGTCATTATTCTTACTTGATATGTGTAACCTAATGAGACAGTGGCTATAAATAAGTTCCAAAGGTCAAGGTTGACCTTTGACCTTTCAGCTTAGGTGGCTCATATTGGAATCCCATCAATATATTAAAACATAGTTTTCTCACAAACCATCAGTTCAATTGAACTCAAATTTCATGTGAAGACTCCTTATGATAGGTTAGCCAAAATTTATGAAAAATTCTTTGGTCACATGACCAAGATGGCCGCCACGCCCATATATGGTAAAAACCCTTTAAAAATCTTCTTCTCCAGAACCAGAAGGCCAATGACCTTTGGACTTGGTATGTAGCATTGGGGTAGTGGGGCCTACCAAGTTTATTCAAATGATAATTCTAGGTTGACCTTGACCTACTTAACCTCAAGGTCAAATGTGCTTCCTAATGCATTTAAATGGGAACATTTCTGAAAAGTTAATTTTTAGGAAAACTGTGGAAGCCTTAGTCATAATTCTCACTTGATATGTGTAACCTAATGAGACAATGGCTATAAATAAGTTCCGAAGGTCAAGGTTGACCTTTGACCTTTCAGCTTAGGTTGCTCATATTGGAGTCCCATCAATATATTAAAACATAGTTTTCTCACAAACCATCAGTTCAATTGAACTCATATTTCACCTGAAGACTCCTTATGATAGGTTAGCCAAAATTTATGCAAAATACTTTGGTCACATGACCAAGATGACCGCCATGCACATATATGGTAAAAACCCTTTAAAAATCTTCTTCTCCAGAACCAGAAGGCCAATGACCTTGGGACTTGGTATGTAGCATTGGGGTAGTGGGGCCTACCAAGTTTGTTCAAATGATGATTCTAGGTTGACCTTGACCTACTTAACCTCAAGGTCAAATGTGCTTCCTAATGCATCAAATTGGAAAATTTATGAAAAGTTATTTTTTAGGAAAACTGTGGAAGCCTTAGTCATAATACTCACTTGATATGTGTAACCAAATGAGACAATGACTATAAATAAGTTCAGAAGGTCAAGGTTGACCTTTGACCTTTCAGCTTAGGTTGCTCATATTGGAGTCCCATCAATATATTAAAACATAGTTTTCTCACAAACCATCAGTTCAATTGAACTCATATTTCACCTGAAGACTCCTTATGATAGGTTAGCCAAAATTTATGCAAAATACTTTGGTCTCATGACCAAGATGACTGCCATGCCCATATATGGTAAAAACCCTTTAAAAATCTTCTTCTCCAGAACCAGAAGGCCAATGACCTTGGGATTTGGTATGAGGCATTTGGGAAGAGGGCGCTACCAAGTTTGTTCAAATGATGATCCTAGGTTGACCTTGACCTACTTAACATCAAGGTCAAATTGGCTTCCCAATGCATTTAAATGGGATTTTTTTTTTTGAAAAGTTGATTTTTAATATTGTTGAAGCCAAAGTCATTTTCTGACTTGATATATTGAACCTAATGAGACATTGGCTATAAATAAGTTTCAAAGGTCAAGGCTACCACACCCATATATAGTAAAAAAAATTTAAATACCTTATTCTCTGGAACCAAAAGGCCAATGGCCTTGGGACTTGGTATGTAGTATTGGGGCTGTGGTCTCTACCAGGTTTGCACAAATGATAAATCTAGCTTGACCTTGACCTACTTTATGGCAAGGTCAAATTTGATTCTTATGCATTTATATGGGAAAAATCTTGAAATGTTCATTTTTCTATAACTGTTTAAGCCAAAATCATAATACTTTCTAGAAATGTTTAACTTTATGAGACAATGGTTTTATATAAGTACAAAATGTCAAAAATGTCAAGCTGACCTGTGACCTTTTATCCAATGCCACTCGTATTGACTGCCACATACCTATCTAAACATTGGTTTCTCAGAAATCACTGGGCTGTTTGATTGAGTATTCATAAGATTGTTTTAGGTCACTTGACCAAAATGGCTGCAACCCCCATATATGGTATTACAAAATATGTTTTATTATAAGCCGTAAAACCTTGACCTATTTTAACATTATTAAAGAGATCAGGTGAGCGCCTCAGGACCTTCAGGTCCTCTAGTTGCTTTTTCCACACCCTGGTGTAGGCAAAAGAACTGGAGGTTACAGCCACACATCATCATGTTATTTACCACAAGTGCTTGAATTTATGAAAATTTGCTACCTTGTCTGATGCTTAGGGGCATTCTCTTTAATTCCATCCCAAAATTTCGAGAAAATAACAGCCAATGAAAAAAATCAAAATTTTGACCAAAGTGATTCATAAAAAAAGCAAAGGTTCGACACAGAAATCTTCATGATGATGAAAAAAGAACCTTACTTTTGTTTTTCAAATCCTTGGGCAGATATCAATTTCAATGTTACATGCATCTCATGACATCAATAAAGTGGTTCTGCTACGCTGCTAACCATGTAAACTGGTCAGTTTTTCAAAATAAATAGTTGTCGAGTGCATTCTGACAGGAGCCTCCATCTTTGTTTATGTGCGTGAAGTAATTTAAATGACGTGGTGCTAAAGGGTATGTTCGTCACAAACTAGCTCACACGGATGGAAATGCAGGTCGTTTTGAGTTTTCAACATGTTCTTTCTGCAACAAGTTAAATCTACAATTAAAATAAGCCGAATCTAAAGAAAAGCATTCTTTACTTCTCTATCAAATGCTGAGGGTACTTCTAATGTGCAGTCTCGCCAGCGCCTTCACTGCTTGCATAGATTATGGTCTAGTTAAAGGTTCAGACCAAATTTTATACTTCCAGCTGGATACGTAAGCATAGGTGTGTTAGGGTGCATTTGCGCATAATATCGATAAGTAACCACATCTCATGTACTGGCCCAATATACGTACATGTATTTTATCTTTTAACATCCCTCTACAAAGAGAGGTGACTTCAAATAAGTACCCTGAATTGTTTTATCTGTGCACCATTTTTCTTTTTTTAAAAAAATTGTTAACAATTTGATCCACCATTTAGAATAATTACCATGCTACCAAATATATTGTTGAAAATCATCAATTTATAAAAAATCTTATAACGCTACTGATATATAAAGGACCTGGTACATTTGTATGTAGGTAGGAGAAAGTTGTCTCAGGTGAGCAGGTCGGTCGCTCTAAGGATTGTTGATGCGTGCTGCTTACCTATGTCATTTTCACGCGACGTCATAAACAAGATGGCGAACTACAGCGATTGCACCCGACAAGTGTTTTTTTCAGGCTTTTCTTGAATTTCTCTTTCAAAAGGTACGCATTGGTTAAAATATTGAGGGGACAGCTAAAACATGTTGATGAGCTGGTGGACAAACAAGAGATCCCCATCAATTAAATAGGTTACAGCAGAAAATCAGCTTCAAAGTGATCTGACAGATTTTTATGTCCTCCATTGTCATTTTTTTTGTACTCCATTTGATCACTTTGTCAAATCTTTGAATAGTTGAGCTTTCGAAATTTTAAAGAGTGTATCACGCTTCCCTGTGCCTAAAATTACTCAAAAATCATAACTTCAAGCCCCTGTGTTATTTGCTGTATTTCCTTAAATTATTTTAGTATATAAAGAAGTAGAACAGAAAATACAGGAGTTACAGGAGATCCTATACCAGAAGCTCATGAAATTACCTAACTCCTTGGAAGAACAGAAGAAACTAATTAGGTAAATCTAAACTCAAGGTTGCAAAGATGTAGTTTAGTGATAGTGAATCCTGACTTTTGTATATGTGAGTTGGGAGCACAGTGGCAGAGTGCTTGACTTGAGACCGAGGGGTTGCTGGTTGAGCCTCATCGGTGTCACTGCTTTGTGTCCTTGAACAAGACACATTAATCCTTGCTTAGTACTGGATTGACCCAGGAAGACCCATCCTGACATAACTGAAAAATTGTTGACTGGTACATAAAGAATCAAACAAAACAAAGCTTTATTTTAGTGATATTGTGCCCTGACTTGTTTAAGTGAGCTACCTCATACAAACATGAAAACCTGTATTCACGGTTTAGTAAACTTTGTATTTTTTTGTCAAGTCAGTGTGACCAAAAAAGAGACCAGAAATTTTAACTCATGCACTGTAATGACTACTTACAGTAAAACCGTCTTTACAGCCACTCAAAAGAAGATCAAAATTGGTTTTTTTAAACCAATTATCGCTTAATGCAGGTCAAAAGTATTGCAGAATGCTCCAAGGGGGAGCATTCTGCAATACTTTTGACCTGCATTAATTGATAAATGGTCTTTAAGACCTTTGTTTTGTCTATTTTTGAGTGGCCGTTTGTGACAGGTTTTACTGTACCTGGATAAATGCACATGCTTAACAAGTGTACTCCAAGTCTGCTGTTTTCAAATTTTGTAGGTTCTCTTTATTGGATGGATTCTTTTTTCTAGATTATAGATGAAAAGTGTTTGATGACTTTTAAGACTTAGACTGTACTTATTTTACAATACTTGTTAAAATGAAAAAAGTACAATACGCACCTATCATTACAATGCTGTGATTTGCTATTTTACCAAGAAAATGATGTTTTCCTGAGATTTTTTTTAAGAAAATTGATGTGCTTCTGAGAAAAAGATGTTTTCTTTTCTGATAAAATTTGTTTTGTTTTGTTCTCTGAGAAAATGGTGTTTTAGTGAGAAAATAGATTGTTCAGCTGGAAAAATGATTTTTATGAGAAAATTGATGTTCTGAGAAAATAATGTTTTTCTTTGAAAATAATGTTTTTCTTTGAAAATGATGCTTTTTTCTGAGAAAATTATGTTCTGAAAAGTGATGTATACTGAGAAAATGACATTTTACTGAGAAATCAATTTTTTAAAATTAAAATGACTTTTTTACAGATGAATAATATTTTACTGATGATATTTGAGATAAAATGACTGCTAGGAAACAAGACAATATATCCTATCATAATCTGTGTTTTGAATCTAGGTACTTGGTGCATCTTGGTTGGAAAGGTGATCCAGCCTGGGAATGCCTAGAAAACCAACAGAAATGGATCACTCAGCTGTTAACAGAGTGTACAGAGAGAAACATCCAGGAACCAGAGGAGACCGGAACCGGTCAGAGGTTGTCAGCTGGGAACATAGCTTCTATACAAGCCAAACCTTATGTTAAAGGTATCTATACTCCAGAGAGTTATTCTTAACTCTTATCTTGCTGAAGCCTAATTCTTTAGAAAAGATTTTGGGCTTTGCAAATTCATACTTTACATACTTAGCATGCACATCTTTTGGTCTAAAGATCTTTTTTACCTTAACAAACAGTGTAGGCCCTGATGAAATGCCGCATAATGCGGCATTTTAGCTGGGTTTTCACTGTTTGTAAAAGTACCCGTTCAGGGGTTTCCCCCGTATACAAACGGATAAAAACAGGCTGAAAATATGAACATTCTTCATTACAAGATGAACATAAGTCCATGTACATATTTTTCTACAAGCTGATATTAAAGAGGCTAGGTCTGTAACTATGAACATTTTTCGAAAAAAAATATTTTCTTTTTAAATCATTTGCAAAAAAAGAATTAAGTTATGTTTTCACAATAAATATGTGCATTACAGTTGAAAACTGCGTGGAAAAGTGAATTATTGTATTAAAACAAGTGTTTTTCTCTTGGTGGTAATTATTTACATCCCTCCAATAATTCAAGATGGTTGATTTTTAACATAAATGCTGTTGTTTTGATAGTGATAATTTGTTAAGATTTACAAAAATGGTAAAATGTTTACCTGAATTTGAGTATTTTACTGTATTCTTGAAAAATAGAAACTTTATTTCTAAAATTAGAAGATCAAAAGTTGCAGACTATGCAGCTTTAAGCACATGTACATACTTTAATACAAGTTGATCATACGTCCATATACATACTTTTGCAGAAATTGAACATGCAACCATTTATACAGTAATACAGTTGAACATTTAAAATAGTCTTAGCGCACACTTAAGTACATGTTGAACATTACTCCATGGACATACTTCAGTACAAGTCGAATTTTTTTGTTGATTTGATTCTTTAAGTCCCATCAACAATTTTTCAGTTAAACAGGGACGAATCTTCCTGGGTTGAACCAGTACTTAGCTAGGATTATAAGTCGAATATGAGTCCATGATCATATTAAAGTACTAGTGCTAGACCATGTTCAATTCATTTACAAATTGAGGGAGCGCAGTGGCTCAATGGTAGAGTGCTTGACTCAAGACCGAAGGGCCGCGGGTTCGAGCCTCACCCGTGTCACTGCGTTGTGGTCCTTGAGCAAGACACATTTATCCTAGCTTAGTACTGGTTCAACCCAGGAAGAACCGTCCCTATATAACTGAAAGATTGTTGATGGGACGTAAAGAATCAAATCAAACAAACAAATTTACAAATTGAACATAAGTCGATGTACATTCTTGTTTTAAATTGAGCAGAAGTCCAAAACTGTCATTATTTTGCTAGTGAATAATCTTTGGCAAGTTGTTTGTTTACATTTTCTTTTGTTTCTACAGGGTCCAGGTCTTCAGTTTATCTCTCAGACACAGGTACGTTATTCAGTTGTATCTATGAACAGTTTTATTTGTTTACCGTTTTAGCTCACCTGAGCCGAAGGCTCATGGGTGGGCTAATAGTATACCATTCACTCAGGCGTCCGTACGTCTGTTCACATTTTTAAACATCTTCTCCTCTGAAACAACTGGGCCAATTAAATTTAAATTTCAAATGGAGACTCCTTAGGATTCGGGAACGAAAGTTAGTTAAAATGGTCCTGGTCACATGACTAAGATGCCCGCCACACCCAAATATGGTAAAAACCCTTTAAAAATCTTCTCCAGAACCAGAAGGCTGATGACCTTGGGACTTAGTATGTAGCATATGGGATGTGGGGCCTACCAAGTTTGTTCAAATCATGATCCTAGGTTGACCTTGACCTACTGAACGTCAAGGTCAAATTTGCTTCCTAATGCATTTAAATGGAAAAATTTCTGAAAAGTTGATTTTTTTTAAAACTGTGGAAGTCTTATTCATTATTCTCACTTGATATGTTTAACCTAATGAGACAATGGCTATAAATAGGTTTTAAAGGTCAAGGTTGACCTTTGACCTTTCAGCTTAGATCGCTCATACTGGAGTCCCATCAATATATTAAAACATAGTTTTCTCACAAACCATTGGCCCAATGGAACTCAAATTTCATGTGAAGACTCCTTATGAAAGTTAGCCAAAATTTATGCAAATATTTTGGTCAGATGACCAATATGACTGCTATGCCCATATATGGTAAAAACCATTTAAAAATCTTCTACTCCAGAACCAGAAGGCATGTGATAATGGGACTTGGTATGTAGCATTGGGGATGTGTGGCCTACCAATTTTGTTCAAATGATGATCCTAAGTTGACCTTGACCTACTTAACATCAGGTCAAATATGCTTCCTTATGCATTTAAATGGGAATATTTTTTTTTGAAAAGTTGATTTTTTGAAAACTGTGGTAGCCAAAGTCATTATTCTCACTTGATATGTTAAACCGAATGAGACAATGACTATAAATAAGTTTCAAAGGTCAAGATCAAGCTTTGACCTTTCAGCCAAGGTCGCTCATATTGGAGTCCCATCAACATATTTAAACCAAGTTTTCTCATGAACCATTAGACCAATTGAACTAAAATTTCATATGAAGACTCCTTATGATAGGTAAGCCAAAATTTATGCAAATTGATCTGGTCACATGACCAAGATGGCCACCACACCCATATATGGTAAAAACCTTTTAAATATCTTATTCTCTAGAACCCAAAAGCCAATGGCCTTGGGACTTGGTATGTAGCATTGGAGATGTGTGTCCTACCAGATTTGTATAAATGATGAATCTAGCCTGACCTTGACCTACTTTATGGCAAGGTCAAATTTGGGGTTCTTAATGCATTTATGTGGGAAAAATCTTTAATGGTCATTTTTCAATAACTGTTTAAGCCGAAATCATAATACTTTCGAGAAATGTTTAACCTAATGAGACATTGGTTTTATATAAATACCAAATGTCAAGCTGAACTGTGACCTTTTATCAAATGCCACTCATTTGGACTGCCACATACCTATCTAAGCATTGGTTTCTCAGAAGTCAATGGGCTGTTTGATGGAGTTTTCATTAGATTGTTTTAGGTCACTTGACTAAAATGGCTGCAACCCCCATATATGGCAAAGCAAAATATGTTTTATCATAAGCGGTAGTTAACCTTGACCTATTTTAACATTATTAAAGAGATCAGGTGAGCACCTCAGGACCTTCAGGTTCCCTAGTTTATACTGGAAGCCTTGATCTAGTATTTAAATAAAGAGTACATGCTCATTAGATGGCATCTCATCAGCTATATGAAAATCATCAGAGATGGAGTATGGTGTAATTTGGAAATTTTAACCAATTTAAAATGGTCTCTCAAAAATATTATATCAAACTGAATTGAAAGATTCCATCAATCTAGCCGTCTAGAAACTGCTAAGGACAATATGAGAAAATCTTGAATCTGTTGATGAAGTTATTCACTCTAGATATAGCAATGATAGGCCTGAGCAACAAGTGTCAACCTTGATCAGACTGCTCCTTATGGAGCAGTCTGATCAGGGTTGACACTAGCTGCCATCCATCACAGCCTTTAACACACCTCATCATGTTCTAAAATGGGCTTATTCGATTTTTAGGATAATTTTAGCAATAAATTGCTGACAGCTGTCTTTTAAAACAGTATTCTACCCCATGTTCATTTTGTTTCTACAGGCTGGCGGTATAGGACTCCACAGAAAGTGTTATTTGTGGAAGAACTAACAGAAATTATGACAAGTAGTTTTCCTGACTTCTGGAAACTGGGACAGGCATACATTGCTGGCTCATTACTAATGAAAGAGGTGAGTTCCTATCAGATAGAACAGGGATTGAATTTAGCACTTGTTGATTTGTTAAAGCCTAAGTTCCAGTCTATGCTAAAGTTACATTGGGTTCTGTATAAGAAATGTTTTCCTCTCCATTGATTTCCATTGGTTAATTACAGCATGTTGTATTGTGTAACATGTGAAAATAGGGGTACCCCCAAATCAACCCAATTTACATCTACCAGGATTACAAAGTTCTGAAGTTGATTTTCATAGAACAATCTATGTTAGATTTAGATTATGTGTGTTGCATATTTATTATCATTCCTATCATAAAAACAGTTTAAATAAAACTTTCTTTAGAATAATCAATCAAATTTCAGCTGCACAGAATAGTTAGAGTTCTTTGGGTTTTTTATCTTGACATGTTTCAGTCTTTGTCAACCTTTCATATAAATATAATATTTGACTTGATGTATGAGCATAACTTTCACAAAATTTTGTAAGATTTGATACACTTTGAAATAGTTTGTTTTAATGTCGAATGTTAAGAGTCAGATTTTTGTAAACCATCTATTAAAAAAACTCTATCTAATTAATTGTTAATATTTTTATCCAGGTTTACAGGATTTTCTAGTATGACTGCATTATGCAGACATTTGAGAAGTAAAATCATGAATCCTCCACCACAGAAATTAAAGCACATAGTTTCAGCTTGTCTAACATCACAAAATATATTTAACTTGTTCAATATATATAAACTCAAAAATTGCAACCTGTTTTGTAAGGAACTCACATTTCTTATCTTGAAATGTATCGGGACCTGGACCGGAAGAACATTAATGCTTGACAAAACATTTCTGATCCCACTAATATTGAATATTGCATGAAGGATTTCTTGTTGACAGAAGAATGAAGTTTATCACATGACATCACATCTTGGAGTGATATAACGCCATAATTTGAAATCAATGTGGTTCAAATATCTAGTAATGTTGTGTAATGAAGGTCATAACAACGTCACACATTCATGGCAGAATCTTGAGCTTTGCATACCAAAATGTATTTCAAAGTACTTTGTGTCATGATAAATAGAATCAAACTTTTGCCCTCCTGTATTATTGAATTGATTAAACAAGTTGAGGGGAAAAAAATAAAATGCTTTGCAGCCTCCCATTTTATCCCTTTTCCTCAACCTGTTTATTACATCAATAAAACATGAGCATTCATGTAAGATCCTCTATTTTTCAGAGATTTAAAAAAATATAAATGCCATAGGTTCAGTCCTGTGTCACTTACTTCCGACTTAACATATATTATTATATAATCTAAAAATAAACATATTCTGATTGGCCCAGATGCATATCCACTCAAGTCAATATAACTACATATTGCTTTGTTGATGCTGCAAAGCACGAGGTAAATTTGCATGGCTTATGGGAAGTGATGTCAGAACATGAAGTAATTTTGCATGGTCCATCCTTAACGTCACTAGTTTTAATGGTAAAAAAATGACATACATTCATTTTATAATAAAACAATTGTTGACATATTTTTCGGTAGACATGGAGTGTTATTGAACAGTAAACGTTTACTGTTCAATAACACTCCATGTCCACCTCAACATAAGTCAATAATCGTATAGTGTTCATTGTCTCATGAACATCCAAAAAGTGAAATTCATTTCTCAGATGAATTCTAGATTGGTTCACGAAAGAATAAGTTTGAATTATTCTATTTTATTATAGGAAGGGAAAACATTCAAGCCAGACCAAGGAAAATATGTCACTTTAAAGGTAGTGTATCTTCGTCTTCAGGATCTCTAAAGTGAATAACAATTGAGCCGCGTCAATGATTTCCAACAATGTGGCATTTTGACAAGTGTAGACTCAGACGAGCATGTGCAGCCTCCTTTTAAGCTTAGAAACTCCAAATGAAGCTCAGTCAGTAGCTTAACAGTCATAGAATATTACAGCGACATGCAAAGGCTCTGATCAGACTGCGTGTGTGGGCAGGCTAGTCTGAGCCTTTGATGGTCGCACAGGCCACATTGTTGGAAATCTCATGTCAAGGCTCAATTTTTATCATATGACATTGCATCTGGAAGTGACATACCTTGAAAATACCTTGAAGCCTGTTGTTGGGCTCATATGTAAGGAGTCATGTTAGGTCATCATATCGTACTGCTAATATGGGTCTCTCGTCTCTTTTAAAGTGGTCTGGCGACTAATTGTGGCATCTACATCTGCTAAAATATCTTGGAAAAAAAGTCAATATTTGTATACATGATTATCTTCTTAACATCATGTAATATAATTGATAAACCACTAGCCATAGTGAATTGCATGTTGTAGTAAGGTTATGAAATGGCACACATAACAGCATTGCATATAAATGGCAAAATCTTGGTGTTTTCACAGGGAAACCTGATTTTGCATTGATTTTAGTGTCATATTTGATAGATGGAATCCAACAATTGTGCTCCCTATATTAATACTGAATATATTAAACTTTTTTAGAAAACATTTAAAATGCTCGGCATAGCCTTGCATTTCATTTTTTCCTCAACTCGTTTGATCAATTTCGTAGAACATGAGCACTCTGTAAGATCCCCTATTGGTAAAAACTCTCAAAGGCATTAAATTTTTGTATATTTGTTTGTTTGCGAAAGCATGTTAAATTGTTTGTGTCATATTTCTGTGTTTCATGTCTTATACTTCTAACGAGAAAATAGAAAACTAAAATAAACTTTGGTCATAGCACTTTCAAAAACTAAGTTAAAGATGATAGTTTCAAAATGTTGCATTTCTTTTTTCTGTCTTAATATTCTTTTGAGGTCTATATTTTGTACTTCCAGCAAATGATCAGTTCCACCATAACATATTTTTCAAACTTGTTGCGAGCTGCATTTCTACCGGCATCTTTGGAAAACATTCCTGCGGAAGATAAGGAAAAATATGGGGAATGGCCAGAGAGTAAGAGAGAAATATCGGGTGCATGGTTACCACATTGTGTGAGATATGTCAGGTAGGTACTCTTCCTTAGCACTTTGCATTCTGGGAAATTTTCATGATTTTTTGTCGTCTGCTGATTTTTTTCACAATCATTTTTTTTTAAAAATTCTTTCTGGAACATCATCTGGGTGTCAAACAGTTTGGATCTAGATCAGGCCCGACATTTTGTCAGGCCTCATCTGAATCCAAACTGTTTGCAAAGGTTATCAGCAGACGGCAAAATTTATGGGGAATGGTCATGATTTTTTGTCGTCTGCTGATTTTTTTTTTACAATCAAGTTTTTTGAAAAATTCTTTCAGGAATGTTATCTGGGTGTCAAACAGTTCAGATCCAGATCAGGCCTGACATTTTGTCGGGCCTGATCTGGATCCAAATTGTTTGCAAAGGTTATCAGCAGACGACAAAATTTGCCGCTGGCAGGCAAAGAGGAAAGTGTTAGGAATTTTCAAGGCCAGAATAGACAAGGACCTTTATGAAACCGATCTGAATAAAAGTCATCAAGACTTCTTTCTGAATCCCATTTTGTAAACTCTGTTATGGATCAGTATGCATGCTCTTATTTGTACAAATGTAAAGAGTTTATCAAATGAAATACGTTTAAACTAACCCTTTGTAAACTGGATCTAAATGTGTTCTTTCACAAGCAGTGAAAACCCAGATGAAATGCCACAGCATTCATAAGGATCTGCACTGTTTGCTAAGACAAGAATGATCTTCAAAGAAAGAAAGAAATTTTTATTTAGAAATCATAACATGTCACCCCTCAATATAGACAATGATAGATCATCCCAAGTTTATTTTATCAAACCAGTTATAAGAATCCATAAATATATAAAGAGTTAATCAAAGCCATCTAACTGTGTTTCTTTGGTAATATGTTATGGAAGACAGATTAAATATAGATACAGTAAAACTTGTCTTAAGCGGCCACTTAAATATGGACAAAACATGTAGGTCTTAATGGAAAATGGTAGCTTAATGAAGGCCGAAAGTATTGCAGAATGCTCCCCTTGGAACATTCAGCAATACTTTTGACCTGCATTAAGTGATATTAAATCAGGCTTGAAAACCAATTTTGGTGTTCTTTTTGAGTGGCCGCTTCAGACAGGTTTTACTGTATACAAAATGAGCCATCTCATCTGGCTGTACACTATTGCATAATGAAGGGGATTAAAGTCTAAAACACATTTAGAGTAGGCTAGAAATAAAAGGGTCTGTAGGGAAACAGGAACCACACGTATGTTTTGATTTGGATATATCTTCTTTTAGGTCATGTGCCAGTTCACTATGTACGTTAGATCTTCCGGGAGACAGCCAGAATCTTGTTCAAGAATTCGCCTTTGATATGAGAACTAATTGTATGTTTACATTACTGAAACAAGCCATAGCAGGTAATATTTCATAAAAAAAAAATCGAAAAAGCTGATTTTTTTTTCAAAATCAACTTTTTCGAAAAATTCTTTCAGGAATACAAGCAGAGTGCAAACAGTTTTGATCCAGATCAGGCCTGACATTCAAAAATTCTTTCAGTGCAAACACTTTTGATCCAGATCAGGCCTGACATTCAAAAATTCTTTCAAAAATACCAGAAGAGTGCAAACAGTTTGGATCCAGATCAGGCCAGACACTTTGTCGGGCCTGATCTGGGTCCAAACTGTTTGCAAAGGTTATCAGCAGACGATACTAATTGACATAGAGTCAAAGTAGGTGTGGTTTTTCGGAAAGGATGTAATGAATATATTATTGATATGGATCTCATTTAACTTTTTGCATGCTGGGTAATTTTTCATGAATTTTTTGTCGTCTGCTGATTTTTTGAAAATCAACTTTTTCAAAAAATTATTTCAGGAATACCATCAGGGTGTCATACAGTTTTGATCCAGATCAGGACGGACTTTCTGTCCGTCCTGATCTGGGTCCAAACTGTTTGCAAAGGTTATCAGCAGACGACACTAATTAACAAAGAGTTAAAGTATGTGTTGTGAATTGTATGTAATGAATTTATTATTGATATGGATCTCATTTAATTCTTTGCATGCTGGGTAATTTTTCTTGATTTTTTTGTTGTCGTATGCTGATTATTTTCAAAATCAAGTTTTTCGAAAATTTATTTCAGGAACACTACCAGATTTTGCACAACTTTGTTAAAATCCCATTGATGACACACCTATAGGGAAATGTGCATGTGGGGGTGTTAGTGAAACATTTGAGCCAGTTTACAATATTTTAGTGGTTCTTATTGCATATGCTTAAAATCACTCATTAATCCTTCTCATTCTGATGGATTATCTCATGCGTATTGATACAATAAGTATGGGAAATACCATTTTGTATTTTAAGGGGGCTGCCGGTAGTAATTTCTATAAAATGATGTATTTCTGTCCCTGAAGATTGTTTTCATCTTAGCAAACAATGCAGACCCTGATGAAATGCTGCCTGATACAACATTTCATCTGGGTCTTCACTATTTGCCAAAGTATCTGGTTATCCTACCCAGAACGAAAAGGGTTAACATGCATGCACAGCTCTTCAGTTGGACTAATGGTCTAAATTTTAGCGAAAGCCTTAATATTTATCCCTACTTTGTGTGCATCAGCAGCAAAGCTCTGCTGAGAATGTGCATTTGCATTGGCGAAAGTTTTCAGGATTTATCCTGAATTCAGGATTTTGAGGCTGACTTTCCATAGAAATTCAGCCTCAAAATCTGAATTAGGGTTTTTTAAAATAGCTTCTCTGATTAATTTTCAGATTATCTAAACACATTTAAACATGAAATTATTACTTTATGTAGGCATCCTGGAAGTTTAAAAAATTGAATTTATTAAAGTTCATGATTTTATTTCAAACTTTCACCCATGCATTTGTGCAGGCTCATCTGAGACTTTGATGCTCGCATATATGTGCATGTGCTGATCCAGAAAATTCAGTCAGGGAGTC
This sequence comes from Loripinus fragilis, assembly GCA_964019695.1. Taxonomy (NCBI): domain Eukaryota; kingdom Metazoa; phylum Mollusca; class Bivalvia; order Lucinida; family Lucinidae; genus Loripinus; species Loripinus fragilis. The sequence goes on along the minus strand of OZ026523.1, from coordinate 38,674,260 downwards.
CTGTTGTTTTTTTTGTTGTTTTTTTGAGTGATTTTACAGAGGGCCATATGGACCTCCCTTGAGAAGCAATTGGACCTAGAGGGTGAGGGTCCAATTGCTTCTCGATTGGGGTTTGTACCAGTATTTCTAAGGAAACCTATAGCCACTTGTGATATTCCAGTGGGGGTCCAGACCTCCTTTCCCCCACTCTGGATCCGCCCATGATGTGAGAAGCAGCAAAACTCATGAGCTGGCTCATTTATACTGTAAATAGAGGATCTTACACGAGTGCACCTGTTTTATTGAATTTTTTAAAAGTGTTGGGGAAAAGTGATAAAATGTGAGGCTATTTTTTTCGCAACAAAGTAAGAAAGACCAGGAATCATACAATCCAGTACCACACCTGACCCAGGCTACCACATGGGAAATAGACAAAATTACAATTAGACATTACAAACAAGAGCCAAAAGGTCAGCCCTTTCCCAGCAGGTGACCACAAGGCAGCAATGAACAGACGCAAAAGCATGACAAACAGAAGACATAAATAACACAGATGATCCACAAGTTTAATAAATTCAATAATACAGGAGCACGAATGTTAGATTATATTATCACAGGACATTAAAATTACTTAAAATCGCATATTTGGCGTGAAAACATCAAGATTTTGCTTTCATTTACGCAATGTTATTATGCATGCCATTACGGTATGTTACTAAATCTGTAAACCACTAGTGGTTTATCAATTTTACTGCATGGCGTTATATCAATTTCAGACGCAACGTCATGTGATAATGTAATATTCACCACTGGGTACCTCTGACAGCTGCAAGTAAAAGCTAACTAGAAAATGATATATAAAAAAGTCTTTAAATAAAAAAAATCTCGTTGTTTTTTTGCTTTTTGTTATTGTTCATATAAGGAGATGGCAAAGGCAAATAAGTTCTTGGGTTCCTGTTCATTCTAAACTGAGACTTATCTTATTTTATCAGATGTTCGAACTCTTAGCACCAAAGAAACCTGGGTGGTAGAGTTAGATGATGAATTTGGTGGGACCACACAGCTGGTAAGTTGCAGTATTTAGCACTAGTCATTTGAGCCACAACATGTGATTTCCAACAAAGTGGCATTTCGACAAGTTTAGACTCAGTGGAGCCTGTGCAGCCTCCGTTTAAGCTTAGAAACTTCAAATGATGTTCAGTCAGTAGCTTAACACTCATAGAATATTCAAGCGACTAGCAAAGGCTCTGATCAGAGTGCGCGTATGCGCAGGCTGATCTGAGGCTCTACTTGTCGCACATACCACATTGTTGGAAATCTCATGTCCCGGCTCATTTGTAACTACTACTCCCCCTGCCTCTCCCAACATGCACACAGACACACACATGCACACACACCTAAGGGCAAAGACGGGAACAATAACTTTTCATAATTTACAGCTCTCACTGTGGGGGCCATCCAGTTGTCATTGCCCTGCTCTATACAATGATACAGTAAAATGTGAGTAAAACAGCCACTCAAAAATAGAAATATGCTTTCAGGTGGAAATTTCTGCACAAATGATGTATCAATCCAGGCCTCCAGATAAGAGTGCGTATTGGAAAATTATTTGAAAAATATTTTCTTATTTCTTAACCAAAACATATGTTGTGGGTACTCAAAAGAACCGTCTCAATGAGACGGTTCTTTTGAGCACCCAAAACACATGTTAAAACTGAAGGGTAAAAAAAATATAAAAAAAATCTCACACTTGACATTTTTGTCTATCTGGACCAATGTCAATCTATGCTTTTTTGTTAACTTGATATTCTAGCATCTATACATTTATCTGACATACATTTTATACTCTTTTTCAGCCAGCATTATTTGAGAATATTGTGAATGAGGCCATACAGCATTTACATGAAGTTGTGGTGCAGAATAAAACAGGGGAGTCAGAGGTAAGGTTATTGTTTAGATGATTAGATGAGCCATATTTTTACTTATTCCACCAGAGCTAAAAATAGGAAAAAAACTTTATACAACATTTCCTTCTGAACTGCTGGCCCAAATTCACAAAGGTTTCACACAAATATTCATCATAAAGCCTTCTACCAAAATTGCTCAAATGTTTCCACTCCACCTAACAAAATAGCTACCAGAGTTAAAAAAAGAAAAATCTTATAAATACATCACCTCATTAATTGCTGATTCAAGTTCAAAATAATTTCGCACAAATGTTCTTCATAAGGGCCCTTCTACCAAATGCCCAAACTGTTCTGCTCTGCCAAATAAAATGAATGATAGAGCTAAAAATGAAAATCTTTAAATGACATCTTCTGAACTGCCGGCCCAAATAAAAATAATTTCTCACAAATGCTCCTCATTAGGTCCTGTACCAAAATTGCCCAAACACTTCTGCTTCGCTAAACAAAAATGGCCACCAGAGCTTAAAGTAAAAAAAAAATATTTACAAGACATCTCCTCCGGAGCTGCTGGCCTAAATTCAAAATAATTTCACACAAATGTTCATCATAAGGCCCTCTACTAAAATACTCAAAGGATTATGCTTGCTGAACATATATATGGCCATCAGAGCTTATAATAGCAAAAATCTTTACAAGACATCTTATCCCAATGGAAGTATCTTGTCATTGTACTTCCATTCAGTACATACAGTATATGGACCAACTCATATATGACTCACAATATGTGATTTCCAACAATGTGTTATTTTGACAAGTGTAGACTCATACAAGCCTGTGCAGCCACCTTCTAAGCTTAGAAACTCAAAATGATGTTCGGTCAGAGGCCTAAGAGTCATAGAATATTGAAGGGCCAAGCAAAGGCTCTGATCAAGCTGCGCGTATAGGCAGGCTGATCTGAGGCTTTGCTGGTCGCAAATACCACATTGTTGGAAATCTCATGTCACGGCTCATGCGTAAAAGTCTCCAATAAACACACATGTTGACGTATCTAGTAGGATTAGAGGTCTAAGTTTTGGACTGTGTATCATCAGCATCCATACTCCTTAAATGTGAACAGTGAATGATCTAGTGGGCCTGTGCAATTACCCAGGCTCACCTGAGCATTTATTGCATGCTTATGCTGTAAGTACCAAAATCTCCAAAATGCTGGTCCATATGTTTTATAGAAGTTAAAACTTGTTAAGTTTATTCACAGATTTTTAGTCAGAGACCAGTCCAGAAAGAGGCTACAGAACTATGTACACAGCTCTTAACTGCATTTGCTCCTTGTCTAGAAGAACTGGCTTTTACCAAGACCTCAGCAAATGCTCCTGAAATAAGGTAATAGTTTTTGCACAACCACCACCTTATTTAACCCTTTGTATTCAGGAAACCCCTAAACAAGTACTTTTGCAAACAGTGAAGACCCAGATGAAATGCAGCATAATGCTGCATTTCATCAGGGTCTACACTGTTTGTTAAAGTAAAAAATAACTTCAGACCAAAATAATACACTTTTTTTTAATTATAAACTGACACCCCTAGATGTGTACAATGGACTATCTCAAGTTTATTGTATCAAACCAGAAAGAAGAATCCATTAGTATACAAAGGGTTAAAGACATAATTAGTTTTTTTGCACAACCACCACCTTATTTAAAACCCTTTATTATGGAGAGAAAGTGGTATCACTTGTGAACAGTTTTATGACCTTTCTTTGTCACTATGCTAGGAAGATCTAAGACTGTCATACTGAGGGTATTATGAGCTCTCTGTGTATGGGATCGTAAATAGACCCCTGAAAAGTGTTGTTCGTCTTACTGAAAATAGTAGGATTCCCCCAGAAATTCACATGCCTTATCATGTCTTGGCTTTCATTTCAGGTCATTAGATGAGAATGGTCCAAGCTCAACTGATGTTATTAGTGAAGACCCTATTCCTAATATGGTATGTACACTTTTTTTGTTTGTTGAAAGTTAAAGTACAGTAAAACCTGTCTTAAGCAGCCAATCAAAAGAAGACAAAATATTGGTTTTCAAGACCAATTATTGCTTAATGCAGGTCAGAAGTATTGCAGAATGCTCCAAGAGCTTTTGACCTACATTAAGCTACCATCTGTCTTTAAGACCTTTGTTTTTCCTATTTTTGAGTGGCTGCTTAAGACAGGTTTAACTGTACTGGCCATATCTCAGTGCAGCATGAAAAACATGACAATTATTTTTTCACTCGCATGAAAATATTATTACGGTATTCTTAATTATGGTATAATTTCCGGTCAATCTAGTGGTGTAATAACTCCTCTGTATGAAGTTAAAGGAGAGCTATTGACAGTTAATTTGTTGTCACCCCGCTTGTCAATATGTGTGTGTGGGTCCATGTTCCAGTTTCTCTGTGTTCAAAGTTTTTCAAATGTTTATATCTTGACAATCAATTTCAGAAAGCATTCATATTCTGAACATGGGTGCCTGGGAGGGTGTTCTGTATTCCATAAGATTCTCTGGGTTCATGCCCCAGGTTGGGGTTAAAGATCAAACTGTAGGACAACTTCATAAATTGCTGTTATGCTATGTTTTTGTAATGCTCTTTTCTCAGTAATCATATTACTCAGTAATCATAGAAAGCAATCATATTTGGTATATTTTAAATATCTGTAAGGGTCCTCTAAAATTTCCATAAGAATGAACCCCATGGGTTCATGGTAGGGCTATGGTTCAAAATATAGGACAGCTTTGTAAAGTGCTTGTATGCCTAGTTTCAATGCTTATATCTGAGTAGTCAATTGTCATAAAGCATTCATATTTTGAAAATAGGTGCCTGGGATGATAGTTTCTGAGAATCCATTATGTTTTGAACCTTGGGAACATGCCTTGGGGTGGGGCTTGGGATCAAAATCTAGGACATTTTTGTTACATATTTTATTAATGTCCGTTGTTTTCCATCATCAAAAATTGCTCTAAATGGTATACTACAGGGCAAATTTTACAAAACTTAACAGGAATGTTCCATAGGAGCGCCTTTACAAAAAAAGCTGAAACAAATTTGAGTCATCATAAACATGGCCTTCCAGGGGGCGTGGCTTTTTGCGTCTATGGAAACTTTAAAAATTTTCTCTATAACCGCTGATCAGAATTCAAAATTTGGCTAGCAGATCACTCACTGGAAATGTCTAACCTCATTTTTCTTTTAAAAAATCAGTAAAATTATAGCAAAATATGCTGTCTTTTGCAATTATGACAGGCACTTTACGGGTATTACATATGCATATTCTTATCTCTGTTAAAAAGTCAAGTCACATGAGGTTCTCACATAAACAGTACACTTTCAATAGATAACCTGCATATTTTCAAAGATTAGATTGCTAGTACACAGCTAAATATGAATTTAAAAATTTGCTTTCTACATCAAATCCTATTTATACCACTAAACCATCTCATGTTTTCTCTACAGGATAAGAAGTTAATTATAATGCTGAGTAATTGTAACCATACTAAGAGTCATCTACTGCCAAGATTGATCGAGAATCTCAATAAACACGGATATGTGGAAATGAATAAAGTTCTTATGGTGAGTCTCTTACTCTAAGTGTACCATAGTTAAGTTAATTATAATGCTGAGTTATTGTAACCATACTAAGAGTCATCTACTGCCAAGATTGATTGAGAATCTCAATAAACATGGATATGTGGAAATGAATAAAGTTCTTATGGTGAGTCTCTTACTTAAGTGTTACCATAGTTAAGTTAATTAAAAGCTGAGTAATTGTAACCATACTAAGAGTCATCTGCTGCCAAGATTGATTGAGAATCTCAATAAACATGGATATGTGGAAATGAATAAGGTTCTTATGGTGAGCTTCTTACTCTAAGTGTTACCAGAGTTAAGTTGATTATAATGTTGAGTAATTGTATCTTATGTATGTATGATAAGTACCAAAATCTCAATAGCTGACCCATATATGTATATCCCTGAAACTGAAAAAGTTACAATTCTTTCTATTTGAAACTGATGCTGTATTAAATTTTTACTTTACTGATCTTTATTGCAGGCTAGTCAGGATACATACAATAAATTAGATGGCAAGTTATTTGAAGCATATAATGAGACCAAATCAAATCCAATAGTTGGAGTTATGGAAAACAACATGTATAGGGGTCACTTTGACTGGAAGACTAGTCGACAACCAACAGGTGCGTAATTGTTCTTGTATTTATAATGCTTTTGAAAGTGAAGTGGCCAGTCCATGTTTGTTTGTTTGTTTTTACTCTTGCTATACCATAAACCTGTAAATTGGTACTTTGGCAAACAATGAAGACTTGGATGAAACGTCACAAAATGTGGCGTTTCATCAGAGACTACACTGTTTGCTTAATTAAAAAAGCATACAATGGGATCAAGTCCAATCCAATAGTTGGAGTTATGGAAAACAACATGTATGGGGGTCATTTTGACTGGAAGACTAGTCAGCAACCAACAGGTGCGTAATTCTCTTTGATTTTACAATGCTTTTTAAAAAGAGTTGGCCAGGCTATTTTCATTTAAAGGAAACCTGTAAATGATAACTTTGCCAAACAGTAAAGACTCAGATGAAATGCCACAAAATGTGGCATTTCATCAGGGTATTTACTGTTTGTTAAAATAAAAATAATCTTTGGGGAAATTCTAACATGTGACCCCTTTAAATGTTTACTGAACTATCCAATGTATATTTTATCAAACCAGATGGAAGAGCCCATCATTAAAAAAGGGGTTATATTTAACACCCCAGGGCTCTTTTCTTGGGCAGACCTATGCCAAAGGGAGCGCAATGGCTCAGTGATAGAGTGCTTGACTTGAGACCGAGGGGTCACAGGTTCAAGCCTCACCGGCGTCACTGCGTTGTGGTCCTTGAGCAAAACACATTTATCTTAGCTTAGTACTGGTTCAACCCAGGAAGACCCATCCCTGTCTAACTGAAAGATTATTGATGGGACGTAAAGAATCAAATCGAACAAACAAACAAACAAAGACCTATGCCAAAGCATTTTACTGGTCTGTCTCATTGTTGCATGTTGATGTGAATCCACAGATATCATCTGCAATATATGCAAAACTCTTTCTAGCAGTTATAAAGCACTTTCAGACTGTACATTAGTCTGTATGGGTTAGGAATGTATGTATTCAGGAGGATTTCTGAGGTTTTTTGGAACACAAATGAAATTTATTGTGAATCATTCATATAGTTAAAGAGATAAATACATGTAACAATATTCCAATCCCTCTATATAACCTAATAATGAAATCCAAGTTTGCATTTTCAAAACATGAATGAAAAGAAAGACTTCTTGTTGGGTATTTTTGAATCAGTGCTCTGGTGTTCTGGTAAACATTGGGATACACTAAAAAGTCTGACAGTAGTGACTATTTGCATATTGATTGGATGTTTCTTTGTTGTCCTCAGCTGAGCTGAATGTTATTCTATGTTACGAATATTCAAAATATTCTTGTTGCATGTATTAAATTTGTTTCCAGATGTGAGAAATTATGTTAAAGAAGTGATCATGGGAATGATAGAAGTCCATGCTGAGGTAAGTACATCCTTCATCTCTTCATGTCTACAGTAAAATCATTGTTACCCTACACAACTGAAAGCAAAATTCTATATTTGCGGACCACATTTTTGAACTTTGTTCCTGCCTTTAGAATACAAAGAAAGCTTGGAATTACATGTGAATCATATGCCAGCTGATGATTCACATTAAATATCAAGCCTTTTTTTGACAAAAATTAAGATAGATATTTCTTTTTTTTTTATTTTGTTAAAGTTGTGATTGACACTTTAAGGGTTAATATTCTGGAAAAGCAATATATACATGGATGAAAGTTTTCAGGATTATTCCTGAATTCAGGTTTTGAGGCTGACTTTCCACAGAAAGTCAGCCTCGAAATCTTGAATTAGGAAAATTATAATAGCTTCTCTGATTTATTTTTAGTCTGTCTTAAGACAATTGACCATTCAAACTTGAAATTGTGAATATTTAGTGGGCATACTGTAAGTTTTAAGATTGGAGTTTCGAAAGTTCAGGATTTTGGAAATTTTCAAACTTTCACCCATGTATATAGAGGGTTTTACACTTGTGATCATTTCATATTAAATTTATTAAACTCGCTGAAGGCTCGTTGAATAAATTTTATATAAAATGATCATGAGTGTAACATTCTGTATTCATACAACCTTTCAAATGTGATTTCATCACCTTCAAAGCTTGTTTATTTCATTGAAAATTTGCATTGTTGTAACCAATGTCATCATGACGTTATTTGTTCCTGTCAAAAGTGTTATGTAATGTGTGGTCATAACATTATTTATGACATGACATTATCCACTGAATAACAGTAACTTCATATGATAAACTAACGAATGCTATCATTTTCACGATACAGGGTTTCTTTCCTTCAAAAATCATATCTTGAAAAAGTGATGCAAAAAATTATGACTAGTTCAGGCTTTGTGCAAAGTTAGCACTAATAAGCTGAATATTTAGGTGCAATATGAAAAGCTTTAAACCATTATCCAAAAGAAATGGCTCATGGTTTTGTTTCCTTTTTGCTATTAGCAACCAGATTTTATATTTTGCACTGTATAGCACATTCATTTTCCTTTTCTATAATCCATTAAAGCTTAATGGATGTTACGACATAAAGCCGGTCAGGAAGGAAGAGGGGAAATCTTATTGGAAAATTCCTTTATGCGATGACGATGCTACCAGGGAAAAATAATGCACACAACTAGCAAAAACTTTTCAGTACTTTATGTACTAAGAAAACATCAACAACACATTAATATACAATGACACCACCTACGCTGTTATTTCTGGCTAATTGACCATCCTATACTAGAGCAAGTTGCCACTCCAAGATCGTTTCAATTAGAACCAATCTTGGACTGTCCTGTTCTAGATGTACGTCAACTAGTCAGAAATAAGAGACGTAAAGAATATGATTAACATATAGCTTAAGTTCTCAAAAAAAAAACAATTGGGCCCTTTAATATTTCAGTTCTCGTATTGACGAGAAATCTCGAGATTATACGCGTCTCGCGAACACTATGTCTTCTAAGCTGCACGTGTGTCTACTTCAGACCATCGGCGCTGAGGTGATCGAGCCTGTACTTTGGTCGTCACTGGATTCACGTAATCGTAATATTTGTTACGCGTACTGCTGATCGTCGCTCAAGACGTCAGCATTAATATATATAGGTCCTCCTGATCATATCCCCACGTTGGGGTGTCAGATTCACATATAACCATTCAAGCCGGTTGGCTTCCCATTTGATTGTGCTACGTTGTAACGATTGGGCCTTGATCCACGCTGGTCGTGGCCTGAGGTGGACAACTAATATGTGCCCTCAGGTGATAATCAACGGCTCACCAACATTCAGCCTCCAATGTAGGAGGGGACACAAGAGACGATTCTGCAAAAAACAATCTATATTTAGAATCTCAGAATCACTCTTTTGCGTCAATAATGGGGTTGTTCGTTCGAAGTTCACAAAAATAGAAATAATTTCAGTGGTCTTACTCTTTTAAATTACATCCTAACCTTATAAACGCGCGATTAGCCCTCACCTGTGGGTGTATGGCTAACGGCTCCCATGCGGTTAGGATGGATCGGCTCTTCTAAATATCCACACGTAAACTTATATAATAGAGAAGTATTTTTTAGTGACTGGCCTATGTCAGCGCTAAACAATACCTCTTATGCCAAACGAACAAACCCATACGTAACAAACTCTTCTATACACTGTCGTAACGTCACCCTGGTTGAGACGCTATCGCAGCCGAAACATCAAGATCCCGTGGCCCTTTTTCCCTTCAAGGTCACGTTATCTAGATCGTTTCGAGGTTTACACATACTGATACCAATTCTCTTAAAATTCCAGGAAAACGGTTGAACAGTGTGGTGCGGACGTAACGTTTGGACGTTTACGTCGGACATCACCCTGCCCACGCACCAATTTCGTACATGTATAACGTATCAGTTGTAAACAACTAATTATGATCTCTCGGCAAAAAATATATACATCAATATTGAGAGATTACATTCTGCTGTTTTATGTGTGTAAAACCGTACAATGCTTTCTTACATTTATTTTGGTGTAACACAAAATATTTTACATTTACTTTGGTGTAACGAAAATATCTTACATTTACTTTGGTGTAACAAAAAAAAAATATTTTACATTTACTTTGGTGTAACATTACACCTACCTAATCTCTAAACATACATGTCAGCTATCACCTTATTTATGTAAGTGTGTTGTAGTGTATGCACCTAACCCTTATTCTTATATGCGTCAGATATAACTCGAGGTGACACATACAGGTCGCTACAGAAAGTCGATTATCACTGGCAGTTAAATCGTCATTCCAACAACGCTGTACAAATCACAACAATTTAAAATCTAGCTGCAAAAATTGTTTTTCACCTATCGGTCCCTGGTAAATCTTTCAGCATGCCATTATAGTTTTAGGTGCAGGCCCGACATGGCCTGTGACTACTTTTGTCCGAAATAACCCGACGAGTCCATCCGGACAGCTTTTACTATAGCCGCAAGAATGGTCCCAGCAGATTTTTAGGCAATACGCATGTGCGTAACTTCATACGCAAGTGCGTAACAATCGCTATTTTCACCGAAAAAACGGGACGTTATTGATAACACCCGAAAGAACTCATACACGGAATGCTGGCCGATTCAACAGACGACAAAATAGAAAACGAGTGACTTATTATTTCAATACAATGTGACATGCTAGAGACATCGCGATTCAATGCAATTACACGAATCGCCATCGCCCTGTCATGTACAATATCAACACAGTAACAATATATATAACTTCACGTACCTTTTATAATAATGAATAGCATCTCTATATCGAACCTTTCAACGGTATGTTTAAAATGTCCCCTAACAAGAATGGGAAATTCCATCCTTTATATATTGAAAAACGCACAAGATTTCCGAGATATTCAAGAAGAATAAGGAAAACGTGCAAGCGTTGATAAATATAGATACAATGAATTCCATCTCAGACAAACCGACCTTTTATTGGGACTATCAATAGAAAGAGTACCGTATCATGGTTCGAATAGGTGACCAGGTGCATACCTAAACCACTGCGTATTTGTGCGTATACGCAACCATAGCTGATTCTGTTATTCCAGCCATTCTGTATCGTAACAAAGGCCCTTCCTTTTGGGAGAAAAAGGAATGACTTTTTCTTACGATACACGATGCAGAAAAGAAGGAACAATACAGAATAAATATCTAATACTACATATATACACGTGCGACTTAAATGGCGGACTACCTGCAAAGATAGTCTGCCCCCACATTGTCTTGTCCTCGGATTGCCACAATCCTAAATCTGTATGGTTGGAGCTTTAATGCCCAACGCATAATTCTGGGATTCAATGCCTTAGCAGTCTGCATGAATGATAGGGGTTTGTGATCACATTCCAGGATAAATTCTTCCCCAAAGAGATATTTCCTGAACTTTTCAATTGCCCAAATAATTGCTAAGCATTCTTTCTCAATTACAGAATAATTTCTTTCCCGGGGTAACAACTTCTTACTAGCGTAGGCAATTGGTAATTTACCTTCCCCCTCAAATTCTTGCAGCAGTACAGCTCCGATTCCTATATCGAACGCGTCTGATCTAAGTATGAATGGTTTCCCTTCATTAAAGACAGGCAATCTCAGAATAGGGGAGGATGTAAGACGACTTTTCAACGTTTGAAAAGCCCTTTCGTGATGACTTAGCCAGTCCTTAATTCGGTTTGGGCGATCTTTCTTCGTTAGATCGGTTAAAGGTGCTGCAATTTCAGAGAAATTGGGGATGAATTTCCGATAGAACCCAGCTAAACCCAAAAAACCTCGGACTTGTTTCTTAGTTACGGGCCTTTGTGCATCTTTAACAGCCTGTATCTTGTCATCTTTAGGCCTTAATGTTTGGTCTTGAATATTATGGCCTAGGCATTCAATTTCACTGTACCCTATTTTACACTTAGAGGGTTTTGCGGTAAGTTTAGCAGCTCGCAATCTATCTAAGGTGGCTTTTATGGATTTTAAATGTTTTTCCCAAGTTTCCGTGAAAATCCACATGTCATCTACGAAGCTATCGACATTTCTCAGACCTTGCAATACTATGCGTATGAGACGACAAAAAGAGGCCCCCGCATTAACTAAACCGAAAGGCATGGTTTTAAACTGGAATAATCCCCTAGGTGTTTCAAAGGCTGTATATGGCCTTGACCTTTTGCTGAGGCCTAATTGCCAGTAACCTTTACATAAATCCATTTGCGAATAGAACCTATGCCCTGACATTCTATTAATAACTTCCTCCATATTTGGCATAGGTTCCGCATCGAATTCCGTAACCTTATTAAGCTTGCGGAAGTCAATACAGAATCTAACCGACCCATCTTTTTTTGGAACTAACACAATGGGCGAAGAGTAAGGAGAGATCGAAGGTTCGATCACGCCTAGCTCAATCATCTCATCTATTTCAGATTCCATTATCTCTCTGGTTTTATATGGTAAAGGGTAACCCTTAGACCTAACAGGTTCTGCAGTTGATAATTTGATATCATGCTCCAATAATTCGGTCTTGCCTGGTATACTGGTCAGTACATCTGGGTATTTGGCCAGTAATTCTTTGACCTCTTTTTTCTGTTCGTCTGTAAGTTCGTCCGAGATACTAACATCTCGATATGTCTCAATTTCCTTATTAGAAGGAAATGTACAGTCCTCAAGTGAATACTCGTCACTTTCGTCGTCATCATTTTCGCTTAACGGCATACTCGCTTCGGCGGATAATAAGCAGTGAGATGCTTCAGTTTTCCGTTCAACATAGAGCCTCAAAATATTGGCGTGATATGTATGGATGTAACCGTTTACGTTTACACGGTAGTCAACACGGTTCAACACTTCTACTATCTCAAACGGTCCCCGCCATTGTAGCAATAGCTTATTACTATCGGTGGGGAGTAATAATAGAACTTTATCTCCCACTTTGAAAGAACGAGGTTTCGCTCGTCGATCATAATACACCTTTTGTTTTCCTTGCACTTTTTGTAAATTTTTCATTGCCAACTCGCAAGTATGCTCGAGACGTTTTCGTAAATTTATCACGTAATCATAGGTTGAGCGAACCTCTTCATCTTCCACTTCGTCTGTCCATAATTCTCTTAAAATTGCCATCGGACCGCGTACAATACAATAATTCAAACGGCGAAAATCCTAAAGACTCCTGAGGTACTCCCCTAACTGCAAATAAGAGTGCAGGAAGATACCTATCCCAATCCTTAGGGCGTTCAGCGCACATTCTTCGCAACATTTGTTTGAGCGTCGCGTGTGATCGCTCTACTAAACCATTACATTGAGCATGAAATGCTGACATAGTCAGCTGCTGTAATGATAGCAATCTTGCTACTTCCTTCATAATTTCAGACGTGAATTGTGATCCACAGTCTGTTAACATTTCATCGGGTACGCCAACCCTACTAAACATTTCAACTAATGCTTCTGCTACGCACTTGGTCTCGATACTAGGTAATGCAATGGCCTCAGGATAACGCGTCACGTAATCCATCATTGTTAAAATGTATCTTGATCGGTTGTTCGATCGGGGCTCAATTGGTCCTACAATATCTACTGCTACACGCTTAAAAGAAGTAACGATTAATGGTAGCCGACCTAAAGGCACCTTTGCTACCCTGCCCTTTTGAACGGTCCTTTGACATATGTCGCAGGATTTGCAGAAACGTGTCACGTCGCCGCACACACCTGGCCAAAAAAATTCTGCCACTACCCGATCGATCGTCTTTCGAATGCCTAAATGGCCTGCCATGAGCGATTCATGGGCCAAAGTCATAACCCTATCAGTCAGACTCGAAGGTACAACCAGCTGCGAAGTAGTTTTACCACGCAAAGTAAACTGCCGATAGATTAACCCCTTCTTCATTATGAACTTTGTCTATCCGCGGTGTATGCCCCGACTCACGGTCACGTTGCCTAACTCTACTCGCTTCCGTATATTCGAGAGCTTTGGATCCAAAGCCTGATCCAACTCGATTGCATTCCTATCACTATTGATAATCTGATCTGGGACTTTAAGTTTTTTATATGTACTCTCGTCTTTTTTCGCTTGTGACCTAGTTACTACGCTCGCTGCGAAATGTGACATATCTGGCAATTTCGATCCGTCGATGTTCCCTATAACTAGATCATACAAAGTATCCTCCATGCATAAGGCTTCTGTAGTGCCATTAAAAAATGGACACTCCACGCTAATACGCGCCACTGGGTATTTCAGTTTGGACTCATTAATAAGAGTAACATCTAACTCTTTCCCTAACATTTGCTCATCGGATACTAAGTCCCTTCTAACCACTACACCGGTACAACCCGTATCTCTCAAAACTCTGACCTCCTTCCCATTTACGGTACCTACCGCCGTCGGTAGTCTAGATCTTAAAAAATAGCAAGTACCCTTGCTATCCTAATGGGGATTCTCCTTTTAATTCTCAATTGGGTCGTGCATTTTAGCATGATACACGCTATGCACTCCCTTATCTGTACTTTGTTCTCCCTTTACTTTACAAAATTTGACCTGATGGTCGACTTTATCATTATTATAGTTCCGATTGGAATTCCTACCGGGAGCTGACTGATTCCGACGGTAATTATTACGGCCTCGATTCCAATTACGACCCCTATTTTGCCATTTTCCCCCTTGATTTGGAGAATTAAATTCAGCACTTGATGCTATTTCCGTACCAGCCGACACCCTCTTGCTCTTGTTGTGCCAACAATTATGTGTTTGATGGGCTTTACCACAAATCTTACAAGAAATATTTGATTTTCGATCAACCTGATTTCCATAATTATGCGGAACTTGACTCTTAGTCTCACGATGCCCTTTTGCGACGCATCCGGGAACTCCACCCCTTGCATCGGCGAACAAATCCGCCTCATGGGCTAACTCACCCAGGGCCTTAAACGTCTTAGGTTTGAGATACAAATAGAGCTCATGACTGCAACAGTCAAGGAACTGGTCTCGGGCCAAAAAATCACAAACCGCCTCGTAGGTCTTTTCGACCTTAGCCAAACCCAACCATTTATCAAGGTAGCTCGCTAGCCTACCGCTAAATTGTCTGAAAGTTTCGGCTTTCTCGGGCCTACAATCCCTAAATTTCTTACGAAAAGATCGTTCGGTGAGGTCGAAATTAGTAAGCAGAGCCTCCTTAATCTGACCATAATCCGACTGGTCATCTCTGGAAAGCCTAACGAAGACTTCCAAAGCGCGTCCCTTTAATAAGGCACTTAAGTATGATGCCCACATGGACGGGTCCCATTTATTTGACAAAGCATAACTTTCGAACCTAGTTAAATAGCTATCCATCTTATCCGTATGTTCGTCAAAGTATGGAAGCTTGGGACTCCTAGGATTTGAACTTTTCTCTTTGGGCCCCCAGGGATGTGAAGTGGTCTTGGCCTCGATTTTTTTTAGTTCCACTTCGGCCTCAATTTTTTTTAGCGCAATTTCTTTTTCCATTTCCATTTCCTTATCCTTGCGCGCGGCCTCAATTTTCAATTTTTCCGCCTCAATCCTTAACTTTTCCAATTCCCGATCCTTATCTTTTTGCTCCCTATCTTTCTCTTTTTGCTCCCTTTCTTTATCTTTTTGCTCGGCCTCTTTTTTCTCTTTTTCATATTCCCTTTGGGCCAACCTTTCCTCCCTTTCTAAATCTTGTTGCCTCTTAAGATAATCCCTTAGTTCTTGCCCTTCATATCCTAATTCCCGTGCTAATGAAATATGTTTATCCATTTTAGCCTATTGTTGGGAATGGTATAAGTCAACTATACTGTTGAAAATAAATAAGGGTTCGCTTTGTCCCTTTAAAATAGGTATGGGCTAACCAACGTTAGCGCTGGTAAACTAATAATTTTACTAGGGATTTAATGACGTTACATATGAGTAACGTAAAGTACAACGTATAAGAGATCACCACGGAAAGGTGCCTAGGATATATATCAACCTTAAATAGGCCTTCACTAAACCTATTTGACTAAAAAACGTCATTCATTTTCTCGCATTTACGTCAAGAAATGTATACCTACGCGATATTAATATAAACGCGTTACAGTCAAGTCAACAGTCACTTGTCATAGCAAGACATAATAATTGACTAAAATAATCTTTCTATGGACTTCTTCTAATAATAGAAATCAGTTGAGTGGCGTCACACACTATGACGTCACTGAGGTGATTTAAATTATTAGTACCCTCAAACGATATGAAATTTTCCACATCAGTATCCTTAATTAATAGGAATACAGGGCATAAGCCAATACACAATGATATGGGTAAAGTAAAGGTGGACAAGTCTAATAATTAAACTCTGTCAAATTTTCCTTGGGTTTTATACCCTAATGGCAATCCACAGAACAAGAAAGTATGGGTCCCCTCAGAATGTTATGTGATGACTTATTGACATGTGTCGCACTTCATCACAGGGGAACGCATGCAATCAGTACTGTGTGTTGACACTCACCACCTTTCTTGTAAAGAAAAACTACTAGTGTGCGCCCGTAGCAACGTCACAGCAGAGAAATTTGCCAATAAAACCTCAAAAATCCCACTTCTGACACAATTGTTACGACATAAAGCCGGTCAGGAAGGAAGAGGGGAAATCTTATTGGAAAATTCCTTTATGCGATGACGATGCTACCAGGGAAAAATAATGCACACAACTAGCAAAAACTTTTCAGTACTTTATGTACTAAGAAAACATCAACAACACATTAATATACAATGACACCACCTACGCTGTTATTTCTGGCTAATTGACCATCCTATACTAGAGCAAGTTGCCACTCCAAGATCGTTTCAATTAGAACCAATCTTGGACTGTCCTGTTCTAGATGTACGTCAACTAGTCAGAAATAAGAGACGTAAAGAATATGATTAACATATAGCTTAAGTTCTCAAAAAAAAAACAATTGGGCCCTTTAATATTTCAGTTCTCGTATTGACGAGAAATCTCGAGATTATACGCGTCTCGCGAACACTATGTCTTCTAAGCTGCACCTGTGTCTACTTCAGACCATCGGCGCTGAGGTGATCGAGCCTGTACTTTGGTCGTCACTGGATTCACGTAATCGTAATATTTGTTACGCTTACTGCTGATCGTCGCTCAAGACGTCAGCATTAATATATATAGGTCCTCCTGATCATATCCCCACGTTGGGGTGTCAGATTCACATATAACCATTCAAGCCGGTTGGCTTCCCATTTGATTGTGCTACGTTGTAACGATTGGGCCTTGATCCACGCTGGTCGTGGCCTGAGGGGGACAACTAATATGTGCCCTCAGGTGATAATCAACGGCTCACCAACATTCAGCCTCCAACGTAGGAGGGGACACAAGAGACGATTCTGCAAAAAACAATCTATATTTAGAATCTCAGAATCACTCTTTTGCGTCAATAATGGGGTTGTTCGTTCGAAGTTCACAAAAATAGAAATAATTTCAGTGGTCTTACTCTTTTAAATTACATCCTAACCTTATAAACGCGCGATTAGCCCTCACCTGTGGGTGTATGGCTAACGGCTCCCATGCGGTTAGGATGGATCGGCTCTTCTAAATATCCACACGTAAACTTATATAATAGAGAAGTATTTTTTAGTGACTGGCCTATGTCAGCGCTAAACAATACCTCTTATGCCAAACGAACAAACCCATACGTAACAAACTCTTCTATACACTGTCGTAACGTCACCCTGGTTGAGACGCTATCGCAGCCAAAACATCAAGATCCCGTGGCCCTTTTTCCCTTCAAGGTCACGTTATCTAGATCGTTTCGAGGTTTACACATACTGTTACCAATTCTCTTAAAATTCCAGGAAAACGGTTGAACAGTGTGGTGCGGACGTAACGTTTGGACGTTTACGTCGGACATCACCCTGCCCACGCACCAATTTCGTACATGTATAACGTATCAGTTGTAAACAACTAATTATGACCTCTCGGCAAAAAATATATACATCAATATTGAGAGATTACATTCTGCTGTTTTATGTGTGTAAAACCGTACAATGCTTTCTTACATTTATTTTGGTGTAACACAAAATATTTTACATTTACTTTAGTGTAACGAAAATATCTTACATTTACTTTGGTGTAACAAAAAAAAAATATTTTACATTTACTTTGGTGTAACATTACACCTACCTAATCTCTAAACATACATGTCAGCTATCACCTTATTTATGTAAGTGTGTTGTAGTGTATGCACCTAACCCTTATTCTTATATGCGTCAGATATAACTCGAGGTGACACATACAGGTCGCTACAGAAAGTCGATTATCACTGGCAGTTAAATCGTCATTCCAACAACGCCGTACAAATCACAACAATTTAAAATCTAGCTGCAAAAATTGTTTTTCACCTATCGGTCCCTGGTAAATCTTTCAGCATGCCATTATAGTTTTAGGTGCAGGCCCGACATGGCCTGTGACTACTTTTGTCCGAAATAACCCGACGAGTCCATCCGGACAGCTTTTACTATAGCGGCAAGAATGGTCCCAGCAGATTTTTAGGCAATACGCATGTGCGTAACTTCATACGCAAGTGCGTAACAATCGCTATTTTCACCGAAAAAACGGGACGTTATTGATAACACCCGAAAGAACTCATACACGGAATGCTGGCCGATTCAACAGACGACAAAATAGAAAACGAGTGACTTATTATTTCAATACAATGTGACATGCTAGAGACATCGCGATTCAATGCAATTACACGAATCGCCATCGCCCTGTCATGTACAATATCAACACAGTAACAATATATATAACTTCACGTACCTTTTATAATAATGAATAGCATCTCTATATCGAACCTTTCAACGGTATGTTTAAAATGTCCCCTAACAAGAATGGGAAATTCCATCCTTTATATATTGAAAAACGCACAAGATTTCCGAGATATTCAAGAAGAATAAGGAAAACGTGCAAGCGTTGATAAATATAGATACAATGAATTCCATCTCAGACAAACCGACCTTTTATTGGGACTATCAATAGAAAGAGTACCGTATCATGGTTCGAATAGGTGACCAGGTGCATACCTAAACCACTGCGTATTTGTGCGTATACGCAACCATAGCTGATTCTGTTATTCCAGCCATTCTGTATCGTAACAATGGACTTTCCAATCCATTTCAAATGTTTCAGTTTTAGGGTTATTGGGTATCTTTCATTTTTAATCAAATTTTAATAGAACATTCAGTTAGCAAACCATAAAGACCCTGATCTGACCTGGTGTTCTTCAACATCTTATTATGAATTGCCGGGCCACGTAGCGCAGTCGGTAACGTGTCTGGCTACAGATGCGTGTCTGACTGCAGATCCAGGGGTCGCGAGTTCGATCCCGGCCCGGTACCATACTTTCGTGGAGATTGATCATGAAATAATTTCTACGGTCATTCTCCTCCCTTCCGCTGATTTATTCAAGAAGGGTTGTTGTCAGTTACAAGCGAAAGTATGTGCACAAATTACTGGTTAACCGCTTGTTCAAGCCTGCCCAGGAAAAAGTGTGGTTAAGTGAACTGACCGTCCCGCAATGACCATAGCTGTTGACATGGGACGTAAAGCAACAAAAACAAAACAAAAACAAACAAATCAACATCTTATTTGGGTCTGTTCTTTTTGCCTATGTCCAATAAAAAGGACACTAGGAAAATGTCTTCTTTTGCAAATTTTGTAGTTCCCATTACATTAAGAAAGCTTTGCTTAATATTGCCTGCTATTCTTTCTGTTTAGGTGTATTCCATATCCCCAGCATTTGTGTCACGTGTGATGACTGAGATAGTTAGTTCTGTGGTGGAAGAAATGTCCAGATTGATAGAGTGTGTCACTGCCTTTGGTCCAGATGGAGCATTACAGGTAGGTATCATGGTCTGCTAGAAATGTCCAGATTGATAGAGTGTGTCACTGCCTTTGGTCCACATGGAGCATTACAGGTATGTATCATGGTCTGCTAGAAATGTCCAGATTGATAGAGTGTGTCACTGCCTTTGGTCCACATGGAGCATTACAGGTATGTATCATGGTCTGCTAGAAATGTCCAGATTGATAGAGTGTGTCACTGCCTTTGGTCCAGATGGAGCATTACAGGTATGTATCATGGTCTGCTAGAAATGTCCAGATTGATAGAGTGTGTTACTGCCTTTGGTCCAGATGGAGCATTACAGGTATGTATCATGGTCTGCTAGAAATGTCCAGATTGATAGAGTGTGTTACTGCCTTTGGTCCAGATGGAGCATTACAGGTATGTATCATGGTCTGCTAGAAATGTCCAGATTGATAGAGTGTGTCACTGCCTTTGGTCCAGATGGAGCATTACAGGTATGTATCATGGTCTGCTAGAAATGTCCAGGTTGATAGAGTGTGTCACTGCCTTTGGTCCAGATGGAGCATTACAGGTATGTATCATGGTCTGCTAGAAATGTCCAGATTGATAGAGTGTGTCACTGCCTTTGGTCCACATGGAGCATTACAGGTATATATCATGGTCTGCTAGAAATGTCCAGATTGATAGAGTGTGTCACTGCCTTTGGTCCACATGGAGCATTACAGGTATGTATCATGGTCTGCTAGAAATGTCCAGATTGATAGAGTGTGTTACTGCCTTTGGTCCAGATGGAGCATTACAGGTATGTATCATGGTCTGCTAGAAATGTCCAGATTGATAGAGTGTGTCACTGCCTTTGGTCCAGATGGAGCATTACAGGTCTGTACTTGTATCAGGATCTGCCAGAAATTTTCTCAGAAATTCATCAAATTAAGTGCTTGCAGCAATCGTATCACAAGTGATCACACTGTTGTAAAAGTCACCTTGTTTGGCCTAATGAAGCATTGAATATAAATGATAAACAATCTCATTTTCTTGTTTAAAGGACACTAAATAAACTTGAATTGGCTAAATATTGCTACATATGGATAGGTATTTTTGGTATGCTGGTTGTATCAGTTATTGTATTAATGTAAAACTAGTTATGACAAAGTATCTATATTTGAATGCAAATATTTTTATATAGGTATCTTCACTTCATTCGATATTTATTACTCACCATTTACATCAGGGTTAGACACCAACCACCCATGTAATTAGAAAGCTTCGTACACCAACTACCCATAGAATTCAATTTTCCTACGGCTCGCTCGCATAGGTGAAACTTAGGGTTAGACAAGTAAAATGCATTTTATCCTTTAGAGAAGACAAAACAAAGGTAAAAATACAGATGGTCGATCTTTTTCTTCGCAAACCGGATGTTTATATTAGACAGATGCAAGTACACATGCACATCTCTGTGATTAACTCCCCATCTCCCCAGCGGCTTTTTCGCGGAGCCTCCTCTGGACTCAGGAGGTTCAGACGACGGAGATCATCCATATCGCCGGGTGAATTCAGAAATTGAACACCACATTTTTGCTTACACCAATGCTGGTCTTTGGTTCCACATTTGCTGTCCAAATTAAATGTCACAGCAAGACAATAGATCGTTTTAAGGAAAGAAAATAGGGTGGAGGGGGGGAGGGGATTCGTCAGAGACTGAGTGTGCCATAAAGCAAATTGAAATAATTAAGCCTCAGCAGTGAGAATAATATGAACTTAGACGCTACCATAACTGTGCAAAGCAATCAAACAGATCAATTCACAATTATTATGAGTGTAATCAACTGCTCATCTTTCCCAATGAAAGAAATGGTAAAATGCATTATTCCAATGTCCAGTTTCAGTCTTTATTGGTACAGGTTTTTACAGGTATTGGCTTTTACCAGTAGCCTAACTACCCTATAGCATTGTTTCCTTGAATAAATTTCTTCGAAAATACATGTTTCCCAAGTGAAGTAATGACCGCTTCAGAAGCCACTATTGGGGAGTTTTATTTTGGTATCGTTTTTTACTAACATTAGACGGAAACATCCGAGTTTTTACCATTGCGTAGAAACAAAAATGGCCGTTTCCGATGCAGTTTCCTAAGCTCTACGCTTTCTTTTGGCTAGAT
This sequence comes from Loripinus fragilis, assembly GCA_964019695.1. NCBI lineage: Eukaryota > Metazoa > Mollusca > Bivalvia > Lucinida > Lucinidae > Loripinus > Loripinus fragilis. The sequence goes on along the minus strand of OZ026523.1, from coordinate 38,652,218 downwards.
TTGATAAAACTTCTCTCTTTTTTTGGCAGATAATATTCAATCTTCCCCTTCCATGCAGCGAAATACCAACTAACTATGTAATTAGATTTGGTCGGACACCATTGACCCATATACAATAAACAAGACCATGCAAAGTATTGATTGTTGTTGCTTAGCAACCGAAGAATGTGAAATAACGTCATGCGTTCACGCTGGAATATAGCGTTGCCATGGAAACACTATACAAAATTTAAGTTACATCAACTTGTGCATTTGTTGCAAAAATAGTATGTGAATGTATTTTGTGAAATGCAACAAGAAGATTGAGTCGTTGAAATTTTATTACATTAATAATAGGAAAATTAACTAAATATTCTGAAAATTTCACCCCAAAATATACCCCACCCACCAGTTACGGTTTATTTTAGAGCAAAATTATCGACTAAGTATCATATCATTTGACCGTTTCATTGTATTTAGTAATTGGTTTTTACATCTGAATGCATATTTTGAATATTCCCAGGAATAAACGGTTGCCATAGCAACAAAATCTGGTCTTTTAGTTAAAATTGGAATTTTCATTGATTTTGGTTGCTAGGCAACAAACATTGCATGTATTGTATTTACTATCTGTTACACTTCTTCAAAAACATTGATAACACATTGTTTGATACAATTGGAGAGATAAAAAGTCCGTTATGATACTGTTTTAGATTTGAAATGATTTTAAATTCATGGCTGCTTAGTCAGAAGTGTCGTCAGCGTGAACGCACATCACTGAGAGACGGTCTTCGGTTGCCTAGCAACAGCTCATAGAAGATGATAAGACGTCAACTTCTATATGTAACGAAGCCTGAAGGTTCATTCTACATGTGTATAAACTTTCAGCCAAACCAGCCGACCCAGTTAAAAGATATTAACCAACTCTCAGTTATTTTTGACTGACCCGAGGGTCAGTCAAAAATAACTGAGAGTTGGTTAATATCTTTTTACTGGGTTGGCAGTTTTGGCTGAAACTTAATACACATATAGATTGAACCTTCTGGCTTCATTAAATATATAAGTGAATGTCTTATCATCTTCAATGCGCTGTTGCTAACCGAAGACCGTCTCTCAGCGATGTGCGTTCGCGCTGACGACACTTCTGACTAAGCAGCCATGAATTTAAAATCATTTCAAATCTAAAACAGTATAATAACGGAACTTTTATCTCTCTAATTGTATCAAACAATGTGTTAGCAATGTTTTGAAGAAGTGAAATAGATAATAAATGCAATACATGCAATGTTCGTTGCCTCGCAACCAAAATCGTTGGAAAATCCAATTTTAACGAAAAGACCAGATTTGTTGCTATGGCAACCGTTTATTCCTGGGAATATTCAAAATATGCATTCAGATGTCAAAACCAATTACTTAATACAATGAAATGATCATATGAAATGATACTTGGTTGATAATATTGCTCTAAAATGAACCATGACTGGTGGGTGGGGTATATTTTGGGGTGAAATATTCAGAAAATTTAGTTAATTTTCCTCTTATTTATGCAATAAAATTCCAACACCTCAACCTCAGTTGTTGCACTTCACAAAATACATTCATATACTGTATTTGCAACAAATGCACAGGTTGATGTAGCTTCAATTATGTATAGTGTTTCCATGGCAACGCTATATTCCAGCGTGAACGCATGACGTTATTTCATATTCTTCCGTTGCTAACAACAACAATCTATACTTTGCATGGTATTGTATATTGCATATTCTGACGCAGGATAGTTCATTGCATGCATGTGACAAATTTCACTAGTGTACGTTAGCCTACGTAAGAGATATGAATCAACTCTCAGTTATTTTTGACTGACCCTCGTAATTTGAAAACTTTAAGCACCAACCACCCATAGAAAAATATATCGCCTGCCGTCTTCCCCTCCCAGGTCTTTTTTTCTGGAATAGCCCTAATGGACTCTAGCATTTCAGAAGTAGAATTTTAAGGTGTAAATCAGTATTTTTCTTAAGTTTTCAGTCTTTGAAAACAGTAGGAAAGTCTTTTAGAAGTCCTTAAAAAGTCCTTAAATTTTACATAATCTTGCCTGTATGAACCCTGTACATGCTAAAACATATAAAAATTCTATGTGATTCGTGGCTGGGTTGCTTTCAAAAGATGCACCATTTTTCTTGACATCTCACAAATTCAGTTTTACACCAAGTTCTGCAAGATTTCTGGCCATTAAAATGACATGTAGTGATCGTTTTATTAAATCAAATATACAATGGATAAGACTGCCAGATAAGAGTGTGTGATTAGAAAATAATTTTCTTATCTCTCAACTAAAATATAATTTATGTTGTGGGTACTCAAAACAACAGTAGTGCTCAATCTCAAAGAATAGGAGATTGGTTGCATTCTTTGCTTCTATTCCACAATTTCTGCAGCTTCCACAAAAAAACTGGTCCATTATCCATATACAAATGTACTGAATATATGGAGGATATTTATTTATTAAGCTTGAACCCCCCTCCCCACCCGTCGTTTTTAACTATCCTATGAAAAGGAAATAATTTGGTCTCAGTGAGACCAAATTATTTCATTTTCATGAGATATTAAAGAAAAATTAGATAAAATCAGCAAAGCGAACCCTCTATACCTTTATACATATGAACCCCCTTTCCAGAAATCCTGGATCTGCCCCTGAATTCTGTACCCTCTTTTGAAAACCTGATCCAGATACAGCTGGTTTCTGATAAAGTCAGCTGATGAGGATTCACACAGTTTTTCATCCACTTGAGGAATCAATAAAGTGCCTGCCTGCAAAAACTGCATCTGAAAATGCTTAAGTCATCTGTTGCATGTATTTGCTAACATCATTGACTAATGTAATAGGGGTGACTGTTGAGGGCAAAAATGACTATTGCGATAGTATTGACATTGCAAGAAGTGCCATTGCTATACTATTACTATTGTGGACTTCCATTGCAATACTATTGTCTGAAACATTTATGCTTGTTTGAAGGAGGAAATTAAGATAATAGTAGGACTTTTCTATATGTACGGGTACCAGTTTTGTATTGAACCATCACAAAAATATCAGTATGATGTCAAAGTCCACTAATCTTGCTGAAATGCAAAGGATGCACAAACATATACATCCTACTGCCATTTAACCTATTTTTGTGCCTAAACCAGGCAATTTTATTTAATATGTGAAAATCCCTAGGTTTAAAAACTATTGAAACTATTGCGATAGTGAAAAGATTATTGCCGATACTATTGACATTGCAACTTTCCTATCGATATAATCACATTGCCTAGGTTACTATTGCGATATATCGATAGTCCAATGTATTGTTACATCCCTATAATGAGCAGTGTGGACCCACATTGGATTGATCCCATAGGGGCTGTTTGATCTGGGTCTACACTGTTTGACCAAGATGCTTCTAAAACATTTCAGCGGACAACAAAAGCAGATGATCTTTGTTGTGATTGGCGCTCTAAGGGTTAATAATGAGATTGCACCACTGAATAGACCCCTTTCACATTGTTATCTCCCTAATTGAAAAATCAATAAAGCCGTTTTTTTTAAAATGAAGGGGCAGATTGCTTATTAGTTACAGAGTCAAAACACATAATGATGCTTAATAAGTCAAATTTTTGGCCTTTAAAATCTAGAATGAGATTTCTTTTTCTAGAAATCAGATGAATGAATGTTTTCATATACATTTATAAGCCTTCCGTAATTTTTTTCACTTTAATTAGTGTAAAATATTCTAATCACTTATTTTGTTAAATTTATCATATATTTTTACTATTTGTCTAATCTTTATTTGCATATTTATTTTTCTTTTAATCGTTTCCATATTCCATTGTGTTATGTAAAGGCAGCCGTATAAAGATTGCCCCTTCGAGTTTAGTGCATGCACACTAACAATGTGAAAAGAGTCTATTGACTGGAAATCAGAAATTCATATATAGAGGAGAATGTGCATTTATCAGGTGGAATATGGTATGGTAAATATTCTAAAATTCGAACATATTTCTTTTTTTGCTCTCAATAACATATTGGTTATCAGGGTTGGAATTCACAAAATGCTTGTCAGAACAACAAACAGGGAAGACTCTGATCAGACTGCTTCTTCAGATCTGTGTCTGCGCTGTTTGTCTATGTCTTTTTTTACAGGCAAGTATTGGAATATGGTATGGTAAATATTCTAAAAAATTGAACACTTTCTTCTTTCTGTTCTCAATAACATATTGGTTATCAGGGCTGGAATTCACAAAATGCTTGTCAGAATAACAAACAAGGAAGACCCTGATCAGACTGCTTCTTCAGAAGCAGTCTGTTCTGTGTCTGCACTGTTTGTCGAAGTCTTTTTGACAGGCAACTAGTGGAATATGTTATGGTGAATATTCTAAAATTTCAAACACTTTTCTCTTTCTGTTCTCAGTAATCAGGGCTGGAATTCAAAAAAAATGCTTGTCAGAATAACAAACAGGGAAGACCCTGATCAGACTGCTTCTGAAGAAGCAGTCTGATCTGTATTATCACTGTTTGTTTTGACAGGCAACAAGTTTTTTTGACAGGCATATGTTATGGTAAATATTCTAAAAAAATGAACACTTCCAATAACATATTGGTGATCAGGGCTGGAATTCACAAAATGCTTGTCAGAATAACAAACAGGGAAGACGCTGCTCAGACTGCTTGTTCAGAAGCAGTCTGATCTGTGTCTGCGATGTTTGTACAAGTTTTTTTGGCAGGCAACTAGTGTTAAAAATTTTAGAATATTTACTGGATCTGATATTTTTTTTCAGGCCAGATTAGAACTTCTAGCACTAAAGGAAACAGTGGATCTCTATAAATCTAACCACACAGAGTAAGTTGAGATGTTCAGAAGAAACCTTACATTGGATAACCTACCGGGCCACGTTACTTAGTCGGTAATGTGTCTGACTACAGATACGTGTCGGACTGCAGATACGTGTCAGACTACAGATCCAGGAGTCGCGAGTTTGATCCTGGCCCGGTCACATAGTTTCGTGGAGATAGATTGTGAAATAATTTTTACGGTCATTCTCCTCCCTTCCGGTCCATTCAAGAAGGATTGTTGTCAGTTACAAGCTAAAGTATGTGCATGAATTACTGGTTAACTGCTTGTTCAAGCTTGCCCAGGAAAAGTGTGGTTAGGTGAACTGACTGTCTCGCCATAACCTTAGCTGTTGACTTGGGACGTAAAGCAACAATACTAAAAAAAAAAAAACAAAGGGTAACCTATTGCACTCTGTAGAGTTTTCGACTTTTGTCATTCTAAGAGCAATTTATTAACCCTTCACCTGCTACAAAAAAATACATGTATAGTGTCGTCTGCCAAGTTAATCTGTTGCATCTAGTTGCTAACATAACAGACACATTTCAGCATACAGACAAACAGTGTGGACCCTGATCAGACTGCTCCTAGAGGAGCAGTCTGATGTGGGTCCACACTGTGTCTCAGTGTGTTACAGAGACATTTTAAAATGAACAGCAGATGACAAACAGAAGACAACATTTAGTTGTGATAAGCAGCTGAAGAGTTAATTCAAGGCATCATGAGGAATTCACTGGAGTCTGGTCTGGCCCAAGAGATTTAAAAACTCTTACATGCTGGGTAAATTTGCATGTTGCAGATTTTTTTTAATTACGTTTTTTGTCAAAAACATCTTTCAGGAGTATCATCAGTTTCAAACAATTTGAATCCAGATTAGGCCTGACATTTTGTCCCAACTTGTGACATCCGAACTGTTGGCAAAGCTTATTAGCAAATTATAAAAATCGCAACTAATGAGGAAATACTTAAGCATTTTTTTGGACAATACTGGATTCTATGGACTAAAAAATTAGTATTGCCCAAGATTTTACCTATTTTTAGTTTTGTAGTTTTTGTATTGAGAGAATCTCACTGTATTATGAAAATTTAAAAAAAAATGAGAAATTTAATATAAATTCAAAAATGTGAATTAATGGCTGAATAACAAAGGCATATACTTTCAAATTGTGAATCGAAAGGATTCTATTAAATGGCTGTCAACATTTACCTTGATGGATAGATGGGGTATGGTAAACGGTCAAAGTTGAATTTTGCAAAAAATAAAATCTACCAACATTGTGTGGCCAATACCTTATTGATGCATGCATTTGCTGCCAACAGTGATGCTTTAAATGTACACACAAAGTATGGAAACTAGATAAAGATTTAGACAGTGCCAGACATATAGTCCCACTAGATAGCTGTGCATTTGAAAAAAAATCTCTAAAGTATAGAGAAAATTATTTCAATACACAGCTTAAATAAAAAAATCAATTGAAAGCATGTTAAAAAAACAGAGCGATAATAATATCAAAATGCATTGAAGGTCCTGCTCTAGTGATAAATGTTACTGGACTTAAATCATCCTCAGTCTTTTTGTGTGGCCTGCTAAGCATGGCAGACACATAGGGAACATGTCTATGTTATCTGTGTCACACATTTGGTTTCTGATCTTTTGAAGGGATGCATCAATTTCATTCAAAGTTAAAAGAAGGTAAAGCATTGTAAAATACAGGTTAATTTTGCTTTTTGAGATTATCCGCAAAAATTTGACTGAGTTATCAACCCTTTTTGACTTTGGTTTTAACAGGCTATACATGGGGTTCTAGGAAATCTAGTTTTTCAAAGAAAATCTAGTTCTTGTATTATTTAATTTATTAAACCAGTTGAAGAAAAGAGATGGAAAAGGGAGGCTCTGCCAACCATTTTATGGCTTGTTCACAAGTTTAATAAATTCAAAAAACAGGAGCACAAATATTAGATTCTCTATATCCTATGATGTAAACATTCCTATGAAATCATGTTTTTTAGTGTGAAAACATCAAGCCTTTGCAATATACAGGGCCTTGTTTTAGGCATTAATACATAATGTTACTTCTCTATGTAATACACTAGTGTATTATTGACTTGAATACATGGACTTATGTCACTCCCAGATGTGAGATCATATGATAAAACTTTAAACCATTGTTGATTTGTTTGTATATTTTCAGGACATGTTTTAAGGAGGCTTTAGATTATTTACCTGAGTTTCCTCCAGATGATAAAAGGTAAGGCAATTGGTGCTGTCTGATAACAAAACCAAGAAAGTAGCGTTTGTGCACAGAGAGGGCTGATCTGGCCCAGAGGGTATAAAACTTTTCCATGCTCAACTCAGCTGAGCACGAAATCTATCCTGCTCATAAATGTTAAAATGCCAACAATTGTTGGCATTTTAACATCAATTAGCATGATAAATACAACATCTGAGAGACTTAAAGCAAGAAACTTCTTCATTTGTCAGTATTGTAGTTTTTATGAGCCGTTGAAATTTCGTGCTCAGCTGAGTTGAGCATGAAAAAAGTTTTATAACCTCGGGGCAAGACTGGAATGATGTCCATGTTGATCTGATTCTTAGCTGTGCACACAGTTCATTTTGGTGGTTTTGTCATGCACTGGCTCATATTTTTTTCCGTTTACCCAAAAGAATAACAATTCTCTATCCAAACATATTTTTGTCAAAGGTCTTCTATGGTAAATTTGAATAACTTGGAGCCCAGTCACGAAAAAAAAATATCTTCGAGGCTTACAACCACGTAAGGCTCCATCCAGTCTACTCAGAGCTAGATTATTAGCATATAAGGAGTTGAGGTATTATATATATATACATTCAGGAGAGCAGATAACAAAGGTTCTGATCAGACTGCATGCATGTGCAGGCTGGTCTGCACCTTTATGTTCACATGCAAAAATAAGATCATGTTTTTCTCACAATGGTGCCCAGACAATCGTGAATACTTACTATGATAGGTCTCTCATGCATGACTTTCAGTCAATATCAAACCAACAAAATAAATTGCTAGGTTTGGACCGCCTAGACACCAACCCAGTCAGATCAGAGTCCTTACTCTGCACACATTGGGTAGCTAAGGAGGCTGATCTGAGTGTGCTATATGCAGATCATTTTGTAGGTAAGTGATGCACTGACCTCACTTTAAACAAAAAAATTAATAAATGATGACTTTACTATGGAACTGTTTGCTTGTGGTTAAGTACATACCAGTTTAAGGATGAGGAAACCTTGATTTACACACATGACACCATTTTGAAGAGTGCAGTGGCTCAGTGGTAGAGCGGTCACCCTATTTACCGACAAGAGCCGTCAAGAGCCGACAAGAGGCATTTTTATGCATTTTTCGATTAAAGTACTGCTTATTAGACCATATTTATGCGTTATATATCCAAATTAGTCACATGATTGCTTTTGCAGCCCCCCAAAACAATGAATTTACAACACTCCAAATTGCCCTACTTACCGACAAGAAGTTTTGTGAGGTTGTCTTGGCGGTACACATTGGCTGTCACAGGGACGTAAGTGTTATACCAAAAATTGCATAGATCTGAATCAATTTCTAGTTTTGCCATTACATAATACCTTTTAACAGGTAAAAGTATATCTTAAAACTTTGATCTATTCCTTTAATACACCTATATAACCTTCTTGTCGGTTCTGGATCGATCTTGATGTTTGGAACACTTCTTGTCGCTAGTGCGGTAATAAAGCTGACGCTGCTGATTTGGCTGAAAAATCTGAATAAATCTGAGTCAAAGCGCTACTTTTACAATTCTAGGATACAAAATGATAAGATATAGAAAATTTCCACCATTTATACTTCCAATATATAGAGTAAAAAGCTTCTTGTCGGTGTACGACTGTTCTTAATTTTTTTTCTTGTCGGTAGTTGATAATATGCCACTGTCACTGTTGATTCGGTCCGTTATTTGGTATATCTGTTATTTGGTTCTATTTTTATCTTAGAACCTATAAAACAATTTTTCAAACTGCAAATTAGTGAATTTATATATAAAATGCCTCTTGGCGGTTCTTGTCGGTTCTTGTCGGTAATTAGGGTGACCCGTGGTAGAGTACTCAACTTGAGATTGAGAGGTCACTTGTTTGAGCCTTACAGGGGAGGCACTGTGTTGTCCTAGAGCAAGACACTTTATACCCCGCTTAGTACTGGTTCAACCCATGAAGCATCCAGACATGACAGAAAAATTGTCGACAGGGATATAAAGAAAAATTGTCGACAGGGATATAAAGAATCAACTCAAAACAAAACAGATCAACTCCATTTTGTTGGTATCATCAAGCCACTACTTCCTTTTGAACCCTATTGTAAAGTGTCAAAGTTCTGATAGCTCACAGTGATAACTCTTGTCGCATTGACTGTCCATGATGGACATTGAGGTAATGAGAGAGGGCCATTTTATTGGCCTCAACTTTAGAAAACCTGTTTTCAGGGTTTGAAAACAACAAAGGCACAGACCAGCCTTCGCACCTGCACAGTCTGATCAGCGCCTTTGTTATTAGCTTTTTGGAAATTAAATTATTTAAACTTGCTACGAGCAAAATTTCTCTGTAGCTGAGGAGACTGGTTTGAGTCTCGCTTTGTCAGAAATCCTGAAGACAGGTTTTCTGGCATAGAGGTCCATATATGCTCAAGCATGTAACTGGGACAGTGTTTCTTAACTCTTTGCAGGCTGGGTAACTTCTCATGCTGTTGTTGTCGTCTGCTGATTTTTTTCAAAAATAATTTTAAAAAAATTCTTTCGGGAACACTATCAGCATGTCAAACAGTTTGGATCCAGATCAGGACCGACTTTCTGTCGGTCCAGATCTGGGTCCAAACTGTTTGCAAAAGTTATGAGCAGAAAGCAATAGTCGCTGCTGGCAAGGAAAGAGTTGAGAAAGTGTACTACCCTAATGGACAAGCATGTGGTTGGAACAGTGTTTCTTAACGCTTTTCCTCCTAGTGTCGTCTGCTGATAACCTTTGCAAACAGTTTGGACCCAGACCAGGCCCGACAAAATGTCCCCCCTGATCTGGATCCAAACTATTTGACACACTGATGATATTCCTGAAAGAATTTTTCAAAAAAGATGATTTTGAAAAATATCAGCAGACGACAAAAAATTCATGAAAAATTTCCCAGGAGGCAAAGAGTTATCTTTTCTTTTACAGGAAACTTGAAGAGTTATTGAACAGATTTAAATCCCAAATGAAGTTTCATCTTATGTGTTTTACCAGTGAATCGTCAATGAGGACTTCTTCAACAGCTTAAATATCTACAGGCTTCAGATCATCAGTGATTTTGTTACCTGCGCATCGTGCATCTTTTGCGGATAATTATGTCTCTCAGATGCAAAGTTTTTATTTCAGTGAGTCCTAGGATGCAATAGTATTGCAGACTTGTCATTAAAAATAGTATTCTGGACTCAGAAGTTTGCAGCTGGGCTCATTGATATGGGAAACAGCGAGTCCCAGGACCCATAAGCCCAAAATTGTAAATGAATCACTGGATCATAGTTGGGTCATATTATATGGGTCTCCACTTTAGAAAACCTGACTTTGTCAATAACAAAAGTGCAGATCAGCCTGCGCATTCGCGCAGACTGATCAGCGTCTTTGTTATTCGCATTTTGGAAAGTATCATAGTCTCCCCATGTGGGAAACCCCAAAGACCTGTTTTGTCACAACGGGGCCATTATTATATGGGCCTCCCCTTTAGAAAATCTGACTTTGTTGCAGGCAAATAACAAAAGTGCAGATCAGCCTGTGCATCCGCGCAGTCTGATCAGCACCTTTGTTTTTAGCTCTCTGAAAAGTATGATAGCTTAACTTGCCACAAAATTTCAAGATTCTAACTGGTCTCTGTAGCTGAGTCAGCTGGTTTGAACTTGAGCTCGTCTCAAACCACGAAGAAAGGTTTTCTCATAACAATTGCCATATGGGGATTAAACAGTGACTATTTGTTTGATGTTGATTTAACCTTAATCTCTTAAAATGTTGCCTGATTTTGTGTCTGCTGCATATATTCAGGTGCCTGAAAGCAAACAATATAAACCCTGATCTTTGTTTATACTGTTTATAGTGTTTGCAATATAGGCTACCTAAGAACATAAGCAGATGAGAGGAGCAGATACGTCATGACTGGCAGGCTAAGGGTTAATTCAATAGAATGTAGCACAAACTGCAAGACAAATAGTGTAGATCGTAATCAGTGAGCTTCTTCAGAAACTGGCTTATTTGGGTCCACACTGTTTAAATGTGGCTTCACAAGATGTATGACTTTGTTAAATACCATATTGGAGATGAGACATGGGAAAATTCTTTCTCCACAAAAGAAGATATAGTCCATTTGATAAGCGACAGCAGGAAGTTTATCCATCTGTTTGACAACGGTGACATTATACTTTGAAATTGAGAAGCATTCCAGAAACCTGCATTATAAATAAGAGATTATCTCTCCTTCATAATCTAGAAGATGGCTTCCCGAGAGGTACCGCTTAATCTTGGGGAACATATTTTTAATTAAAGTTACAGTTTATATGGACGCCCTAAAACTACAGACAACTTTACCCTGTTACCAGAGGTACATGTACTCCTAGACAGAGGAGGCTTATACAGATCAGAAGTATTGCATACCATGGCCATCTATGCAATACATGTATATAAAATATAGATTGGTTCAATTCTCTTACGAGGGCTGTTCAAATATGAATGCAAGTGGCTTCATAACTTTCTTCACATATATGCTACGACAAAATGGTAAACGTTTCTATACTGGACTGTATGTCACCTTTAAAGTGGCACCAGACCAAAAGAAAAATACAGTACACTTATCGAGTTATAGCCCTTTGAATGAGGGTTACGTGTGTATACTAACAAACTCAATGCTTCGAACATATACCAGTGATAGAGACGAGCGTATAATTCTTCGAAGGACAGGTTAAATTTCTTGAAATTTTTAAGGAAGTATCCCCATACATTTACAAAATGATTCTGTGAAAGTTGCGAAAATCCGACATGCTTTTGTTAAATTACAACGAATCGTTTTTCACTAAAGTCTCTTTATGCTTGCAAATAAATGGTAAACAAAACATTACCTTTCAGTTTTCAGTTAAACTTATCTCTAACAAAATGCACGAAGCGACATTTAAACTAGTATTAACTCAAAGACAATATGTTGATCGCTCATACTGAGTTGTTGCTACAAATTATTGATGAATAGTGGGTAATTTTTAAAAACGCTGAAAAGCATTTTTATCAAGTCAAAAATGCCTTAAGTGAAAGGGGTAATAGAATTTATACTTATTTTTTGTCATAACATTGCGGCTTTATTCTAAATTTGAATGTAAACTTTAAGTTTGACCACTTTAGGCATTATTTACAATAAAATTACTCACCTGGTCTTGAGGACTAGACAGATTGAACATATTTTAATTAATGTAAACACGTCATTAAGAAGCAGAAACATGCTTGAAAAATTATATAAAGTGGGATAACTCTGTAAATAGAGGACGGGTTATTTTGAAAACTTCCTTATGACATATTTAGCATGTTTTCAGCAAAACACAAAGAAAAGGACACAGCGATGTCTATTATTCCATCACCAGTAGATGACTCAAAATGACGTTTATCATAAAATTAATGACGTCACAAACGTGCCTGTTTACTCGAGATTGAAACAGGATTATATTAACTTTTTCCTGCATTCAACTTTTAAATTGTTACTTAAACTTGCATTTAAAATTTGGTGCCATTTTGTCTAAAACTTAAAAAGATATGACACTATATCATAGATGTACCAAAACGTGCATTGCAATTTGCTTCAGAAAAACTTCAGTATACAGGAACGGCCTTTATATAAGTGTCTGTAACTCAAGAAATATATTGAGTGTTTCTTTATTTATTTGGTGCCATTTTAAAGGCGACAAATAGTTCTTTCCAGAAAGGTATAACATTTTATCGTAGCATATATGTGAAGAAAGTTATGAAGCTACTTGCATTCATATTTGAACAGCCCTCGTAATTCCATTATATGAGCAAGGGCACAAGATTTTGGTACTTATCACATTTTCAAGCATCTAAGGCTCAGGCAAGCCTGTCCAAATACACGAACTCATCAGAGCATTTGCTGCTTGCATACAGAAAAGTATAGGTGTAGATGAAGACCTCTAGGCCTGCTGGATATGTAAGTATGGGTGTTAAAAGGAGGCTTTTGTACACATGCCATAAGTACTTAAATCTTGTGCTGGCCCATGTGTTTTATAAAATGGACCTTACAATTAACATATTAACATCTTAAGATGGCTACAGTAAAACCTGAGTAAAACGGCCACTCAAAAATAGACAAAGCAAAGGTCCTAATGACAAATAAGTAGCTTATTGAAGGTCAAAAGTATTGTAGAATTCTGCACTACTTTTGACCTTTATTAAGCGATAATTGGTCTTGCAAAACAATTTTCGGTCTTTTTGAGAGCAGCCGTTTTACAAAGGTTTTACTGTTCATCTATATCTCTTTGCATGCTTGGTATTTTTGCATTATTTTTTGCCATCTGCTGACTTTTTTTTCCAAAATGAACTTTTTTGAGAAATTCTTTCAGGGATGCCATCAAAGTGTCAAACAGTTTGGATCCAGATCAGGCCTGATATTCTGCCAGGCCTGATCTGGGTTCAAAGTGTTTGCAAAGATCATCAGCATACGACATTATCCTTTCCTGTGAAACCCATGTAGTGGTGATTTAGAACTTCATTTTCTAGTCTATTCTAGCGACTACTATATTTATTCAGATTCTTGGGAAAACTGTATTCCTAAGTATTTATATTATGTGCAATAAATTTTAATTTAACATGACTGTATTCTGTATTTGTTTTCTTTGATAATAATTGATAATTATGAATCAGTCTACGCCATAAGCACCTTGTTCTAAAGAAAAAATGAACTTATGTGGGTTCAACATTGCTCTTATAGTTCAATGACCAACATGCTGTTTTAATTTCTATAGTGCCAATCATTTCATTTGCAGAGAAGACAAATTGTGTGATTTTTCTAGAATTCCGGGCAAAATAAGGCTTGAGATTTAATTTGATAATATGGCTTGACATTTCATGTGGTAATAAGGCTGAAATTTCATGGTAATTATCTGCCAGCAGATAGTTCACATGAAATTTCAAAATAAGAAAGACAGCAAGGATCAGGAATGGATACAATTAAGTACCACACCTTTAGCCTTATTTGGTGTCTTTAAGAAGCAACAAAATTTGAAAATCTTGTCTGCTGCAAATCTTAGGTGGTGCTTTAGGGGTTAAAAGCTGACCAAGTGACCATTTATTTAGATGGTCAATGGGTTAATCCATTTAAGCGGAATAGAACTTTCCTGTTATCAATTAGATCAGTCCATTTGTTATTTAAAATTTTACAATATGAGAAGATTACCATTGTGCAGAGTACAGCCTGTTGAAAGAAACTGAAAAAGCAGTTCATGCCTCTCAAATCGGTAACTGGTCAAACAGTGTAGACCCTGATCAGACCCCGCATACTGCAGCATCTGATCTGAAGCATCTGATCTGGGTCTGCACTGTTTGCCTATGTCTCACAAAAAGGATGCTAGGCTTATATGGGTTAAGTTGTAAATATTTTAAATGCCTTCTGTATTGAAGATACAGCAGGCAATTTGTTGTCTGGGTGTGTGTGTGTGTGTGCAACAAACTTTAACTTTGGCAATAACTTGAACTACTGGACACAGAGCTTTGATATTTCATATGTGTATACCTTGTGGGCAGAGCTTTTCAAATATACAAAAAATATGACCTTGACCTTCAGCTAATTTTGATATATACTCAAAACCAAAAGTAACATTACACTGTTAATATTTATACTTTTTCTGGGTATTGGTGAGTGGTATTTTAAATGTGTTTTATTCATATTAAAGTTCAATCAATAATTCATATGGCAATTGAATTTCATGTTTTTGGTTTCATAAATGCGACAACAATGCCCTAATGAAAGAGGCAAGGGGGGCAAATAAACTTTTCCACAACGCATCACTTTTGATGTGCTACTGTAGCTTTGCGATTGGACAGTTTTCACTTTTCAAGAACTAGTCTGAAAGGCAAGCTATCAAATTGTTGTTTTAAGTTCAAATCAGCCCAGATCACCTTTCGAGTAACACAAATTAGAGTGGTGTTTTTACGTCCATACCCCTTTTTGTGAACTTTTCAGTGCTTTCAATGGAATTTCCCATAAGAAATCGTTTGCCATTTTTCTTCCAAACTGATGGGAATTTTTACCAGATTATCTTGTCTCATACACCAGGCAGAAGTTTAAACAATTCGCTGATTTAAAAAATCAAATGCCACCTGAAATTAAGTTTTTAGCAGGGACCAAAGTTTACTATAGTTTTAATTCAAAGGGAGATAATTTCAATGTGAACCAACTTTAAGACGCTGTCAAAAACTAACTATACGTCGGAAACAAAATGTCAAACAGTATTTTTAATGGCGAATCGATGACCCTTAAAATAGAGTGTTCAAATCCTAGGTCTACTTTGGATTTTGTTAGGAAATGCTGATTTTGTGCTTTTAATGAAAGCACAGATAACTCGAAAGAAGATTAATTAGCCGAAGTTGTTTTTCGTGAATTAGGTAAAGGCGGGTATCAGCAACTCATTGCAATATTTAATTTAGTTAAAATCAAAAACAGTAAAGATATATTCGGTAGTTCAAAGTGTAAAGTTACTTTTGGCTTTGAGTATAGTTACAAAATTTAACATTGACAAATTCCATGTGCTGAGGGCATTTATATTTCACAAACACATCCCTTTTTAAGCCTGCAATACAGTCATGTTACTGATGGCAAGACCTGGCCCCGAGGTTATAAAACTTTTTTTATGCCCCCAAAGGAACTTTGGGAGGCATATAGTAATCGCACTGTCCGTCAGTCCGTCCGTCAGTCCCGCTTCGTGTCCGGTGCATATCTCCTATATTCTTTGAGGTAGGAATTCCAAATTAGGTGTGTGGATGCATCTTGGGATGACGGAGTGTCGCATACCCTTTTTGGGTCACTGTGACCTTTACCTCTGACCTAGTTTTTAGAATAATCGTGTCCGGAGCATATCTCTTATATTATTTGAGGTAGGAATCTCAAATTTGGTTTGTGGATGCGTCTTTGGATGACGAAGTGTCGCGTACCATAATTGGGTCACTGTGACCTTGAACTTGACCTCTGACCTAGTTTCTAGAAACTGCATTGAGTCTGGTGCATATCTCCTATATTCAATGAGAAAGGAATTCCAAATTTTATGTGTAAATGCATCTTGGGATGGCGGAGTGTCACATACCATTTTCGGGTCACTGTGACCTTGACCTTGACCTATGACCTAGTTTTTAGAATTATCGTGTCCGGAGCATCTCTTATATTATTTGAGGTAGGAATCTCAAATCTGGTGTGTGAATGCATCTTGGGATGACGGAGTGTCACACATACCATTATGGGTCACTGTGACCTTGACCTCTGACCTAGTTTTAAGAATTTGTGTGTTCGGAGCATATCTCTTATATTATTTGAGGTAGGAATTCTTAATTTGGTGAGTATATGCATCTTTGGATGGTGGAGTCTCACATATTATTTTCTGGCCACTGTGACCTTGACCTCTGACCTAGTTATTATAATAATTGTGTCAGGAGCATATCTCTTATATTGTTTGAGAAGGGAATCTCAAATTTGGTGTGTGAATGCATCTTGGGATGGTTGAGTGTCTTGTACCATTTACGGGTCACTGTGACTTGACCTCTGACCTAGTTTTGATAATAATTGTGTCCAGAGCATATCTCTTTTATTATTTGAGATAGGAATCCCAAATTTGGTATGTGAATGCATCTTGGGATGGTGGAGTGTCTTGTACCATTTACAGGTCACTGTGGCCTTGACCTTTGGCCTAGTTTTTAGAAAAATTATGTCCAGAGCATATCTCTTATAATATTAAAGGTAGGAATTCCAAATTTGGTGGGTGGATGCAACTTTGGATTATGGAGTGTCACATACCATTTTTGGGTCACTTTGACCTTGACCTCTGACCTAGTTTGTAGAATAATCGTGTCAAGAACATATCTCTTATATTATTTGAGATGGGAATCCCAAATTTGCTGTATGGATACATCTTTAGATGCTGATGTGTCGGGTATCATTTTTAGGTCACTGTGATCTTGACCTATGACCTAGTTTCTAGAATAATCTTATCTGGAGCATATCTTCTATATTATTTGATGTAGGAATCCCAAATTTGGTGTGTTGATTCCTCTTGGGATGGCGGAGTGGTGCGTACCATTTTGGGTCACTTTGACTGTGACATTGACTTCTGGCCTCATTTCTAGGTTTATCGTGTCAGGAGCATATCTCCTATATTACAGCTAACTTTCCTCAAATGTGTCTTATGCTTGACCAATTCCTTTGGGGGCATTCGTCACGTGACTGTGACATTTCTTGTTATACTCAACTCAGCTGAGCATGAAAGTTATCCTGCTTATAAATGTTTAAATGCCAACACTTGTTGGCATTTTAACATTTATTAGCATGATAAATATAACATCTGAGAGACTTAAAGCAAGAAACTTTTTTGACCTCGGGGCCAGCCCCTGGTGGCTGTGTTTTCCAGCAAGTTGTTTGATATAGGATAACCTAGGGAGCTTTTCTGTACAATTATTCCCTACAACCAAAGGGGAGAAATATTCATCTTCTAAATCTCAAGACATACAGAAATGATAAAGATGGAAAAAGAAAACATTTCAACATGAGTCAACAATTTAATTTTTTATCCGCAAGTGGTAACAATCATCTCTGAAAACAATAAAAAAATAATACAGACAATAATAATACCATTAACTCTTTGCATGCTCGTTAATTTTTTCATGCTTTTGTCGTCTGCTGACTTTTTTCAAAATTAACTTTTTCAAAAAATTCTTTCGGGAACACCTGTCAGAGTGTCAAATGGTTTGGTTCCAGATCAGATCTGGGTGCAAACTGTTTGCAAAGATTATCAGCAGATGACAAAAGTTGCCGCTAGCAAGGAAAGAGTTAATACATGCTACATTAACCTACAAAAAATAAACTACAAAATAGTAATATTGAGATGAAGTTCCTGTTTAGACCACCGGGAGTATAATCAGTATACAGCACCCTAGATAAGCAGCGTATTTGCATAAATACGCAATTAAAATCCTCAAAAAAGCAATTAAAATGAAATGCGTGCGTACCGAAAAGCAATTCTAAGGATCGGTATGCAATTACATGCGATGTCATTACGTACCATTTGGTCCATTTCGTTTCCATTTCGGTAATAAACAAATGCCAGTCGGGTATTGATTTTTTTTCTAGTGAGCGGGCAATATAGCTCCAGTTTATGAATAAAATATCGGTGCCAAGTCCAGTATTTCGCGGAAAAACAATATGATGAAAGTGAAACTTTGCAAAGTACACGCTCGAATGTCAACAAGGGGATGAGATTTGCTTCAGGTACAATAAAAACCGCTTGTTTGATACTTTAGAAAGGCAGAAGATGGGAGTGAATAAATATGCAAGCACATTCCCGATGGCTTCATGCAATAAGAAAATGTGTAATCACAGAAAAAAAAGTGGCGTAAAAAAAAATGAAAGTACGCAATTATTTTTGCAAGTACGCAATTGAGGATTACCAGGGTGCGTAAATACCCAATTGACCCAAAAGCTTATCTAGGGCGCTGAGTATATAAATTTTAACATATCCCTGTGAAATTTTTTGGCTGGCAAATATTTCAGAGATCTACTGCAAGAGGATTCCAATGTTATGTACAAATGTTCAGCCTAACTCACTACACCCTTCAACATAATCATATGCCTTGTTGGAAAAAAAATTAAAAAGATCTAGAAGATAATTTTCAAAATACATCATCATAAATAATGTTGTTTTTTTACGAATTTTTTCATCAGCAGTAAAATAAGCCCAAAGGCTTATGCTTTATGCTCACTCTCAACAAAGCATTCTAATGCACTTAAGGATTGAGATGCAGATTTTCAGCTTGCACTGGATGATGAAATCTAGGCTTTTTAAAGTCTGTGAAGCCTGAAGGGCTTCTCGAAGATATTAAAAATACTGATGTTTTTCATCATCCAGTGCAAGCTGAAAATCTGAATTTAAATTCTTATATTTACATTTATATTATCAATCGGGTATATCATACAGGCCTTTATGAGAGAAAATCTGTCTTAGGGGGATTGCGAACAACAAAGGAGCAGATCAGCCTGCACATCCACGCAGTCTGATCAGCGCCTTTGTTATTAGCTTTGAGCCGGCTGGTTTGGCAATGACCTGGTTGCAAACCAGAAGTTGGGTTTTCTCGCTTTGAGGTCCATACAATCCTACAGCGAAACCCGCTTGTTACCCTTATACAATGGTTCAATTTATTCATAACGGGAGTGTTGGAAAAGCCAGTCAACAAAAATCTTGTACACATCCTGGCCATATGTGAATGACATCAAGCAACCCCTGTTAAACAGAAAAAGTTATTGGCTGATGTTAACCTTAGTCTGTCTAATGGCGCATGCCTGATCATATGACAGTACAATGTTTGCATCAAGAAATGTAAACAGTTTAAATGTTGGGTTTTATCTAAGGCAACTACAATGGAAATGTAAATATTTGTGAATGTAATGTAATGTCTGATTAGATAACATAAACAAAAATTGTGACAGTATATCCTAGAATACTACCAAAAACCAGACATCACTATGAATGTTGCATTTCATTAGTGGGCATGTATTTTTACTCAGCTGGCAGTCCCTGGATGAATGAAGAATATAATACATTTATCAGTATTCTTTCAAAGGAAAAATCGTAACTACTGCATTATAATGGTGATGGCCAAATTCAAAATGTTCATTTGGGAATGTTTACGGTCGGAATCTTGTTTTACAGCGCTGCTCTCATGTCCTGCTCAGCTCTTTCCTTGCGAGCGGCGACTTTCCTTGTCTGCTGATAACCTTTGCAAACAGTTTGGACCCAGATCTAGACCGACAGAATGTTGATCTGGATCTGGATCCAAACTGACATTCTGATGGTGTTCCTGAAAGAATTTTTGGAAAATGTTTATTTTGAAACAGACGTCAAAAAAGCATGAAAAATTACCCATAATCCTGCAATAATCCATCACATAATTTGGATTGTTCTTGGTTTAATGTTGCTGTCAACAGCTAAGGTCATGCCAAGGTGGTCAGTTTACCTAGCCATACTTTCCATGGCAATAATCAGTACTCAGTGAGCTTTTTCTTGTAACTGACAACAGCCTTTCACGAATCAGCGGACTGAGGAGAATGACCATAGAAAATATTTCACAATCACCAGCAATCTCCATGAAAGTATGAGATCAAACTCACGACCCCTGGATCAGCAATCAGACTCACTACCGATTGCACTACAGAGCTCGGCTTCACATAATTGGCTATTATATACCCTGGTAGTTAAGAATTCATTTGTTCTCAAATGAAAGAAATTACTGATTTTTATGAAAATGGCAAGTTATGTAACAAAAGATCAAGCATCCACCTAAGTTTGGCAAAAAAGCGGCAAAACTAAGATTAGAAATCAGCTGTATACGCCTAAACTAAAAATCTACCTATGCAGCTATGGATGAAAACCAAGGCAAACATAAACATGGATAAAAGTTCAAAATTTACAAAATCCTGAACTTCAGAAAATGAAATCTAAAAGCTTTCAGTATGCCTTAATAGAATGAAAGACTTTAGATTAAAGTCTTTAGATAATTTGTGAATAAGTTAAAGAAGGTATTATAATCTTCCTGATTCAGTATTTTGAGGCTCAGCAGCCTCAAAATACTGAATTCAAGAAGATTATAATAACTTTTTACCCATGCATTAATGAGCCGTGACATGAGATTTCCAACAATGTGGTATGTGCAACCAGCAAATCCTCAGATCAGCCTGCGCATACGGGCAGTCTGATCAGAGCCTTTGCTAGTCGCTTAATCATTCTATGAGTGTTAAGCTACTGACTTAACATCATTTGGAGTTTCTAAGCTTAAAAGGAGGCTGCACAGGCTAGTCTGAGTCTACACTTGTCAAAATGCCACATTGTTGGAAATCTCATCTCGTGGCTAAAATTAAGATGACGATTATTTTAGAAAAAAAAATACAATGTAGATAACATGTTCAACCAAATATGCAAAATGTACACAGAACTTTTTCAAAATGCCATGCTGTCATTTGAAAATGGTATAAATCAAGATCAGATGAAGCCAGCTGATCAGATACCACACTGTTTTTATCCACATGAACCCATATGGATGATGAAATTGCATGGGCGAAAGTTCAAAATTTCCAAAATCCTGAACTTTTGAAAATCAAATCTTAAAACTTGAAAAATGCCTATAAATATCATCAATTTCAAAATGTCAAAGGTCAATTATTCCTGAATTCAGTATTTTGAGGCTGACTTTCCACAGAAAATCAGCCTCAAAATACTGAATTAGAGAGATTATAATATCTTCTCTGATTAAATTTCAGTCCATCTAAAGACAATTGACATTTAAACTTGAAACTGTGAATATTTAGTGGGCATACTGCCAGTTTCAAGGTCGGATTTTCAAAAGTTCAGGATTTTGAAAATTTATAACTTTCACCCATGTATACAGTTCATTCCTGATTTCACTTGCCTCTCTAGACTTCTATTAATATCAAGGAAACAATAAATATACCAGGGTTAATATGCTTGATATTTGTGCGACCTTGCATACTGTGTACATAGGAAAATAGAGAAAAATACAGAATATGTACCAAATGCCAAAGAAGACTGGACGGACTGGGATTGCTGTTGAAACCAAGAAAGGACATAATCCCTACCTTATCATTTCAATGCCATGGACCATATAATTTATAATATACAAGCCATTTCATAAGGTTCATACAGGCAAATCTGTGTAAAATTCAAGGACTTGTAAAAGAATCTCCTACAGTTTTCAAGGATTATGAGTTTATCCAAAATACTGATTTAACCTTTAAAATCCAACTTTCCAAATGCTAGGCTGAGATACTTGAAGCACAGTAAATTTATGCTACGTATTAGAAAAGTAGCATAAATTTGCTGAGCCTTTATTTGGTGTAGGTACATTTTCTAATACTGATTATCGTGCACAAGTATCTCAGAGCTACATCAAATAAAGACGCAACAGTTGTATACTGATTTTAGTCTCCATTAATCCATTAATATGATGACCCCAGACAATTAAATGCACAGAGGATATCCTGATGCGAGACACAATGAATAGAATAGAATAATTTTATTAAAACCAATCAAGTGAACCTTGTGTATGTGCATGCAACCAAGGCCTAATCAAGCAGACTTGAAAGAGCAAACAGTGTAAACCCAGATCAGACTGATCCAGATATCGGTTTGCCCTTTTTGCTAAATCTAATTACTTGAAAATCATTCTTGAACCCTTTCTTGGCCCATAGATTCTTCCATCAAGCTTGAAACAAAGAAAGGGAGAACAGTCACTCAGTTGTTGGAGTGCTGGACTGATTAGCTACGTGGGTCATCCAATAAAGAATGAGACTTTTTCTATAGAACAGTAAATTTACATGCTAGACTTATGAAATCTCGTTCGACGCTAGCATGTCTTTTTGGCTATTCACATGAACCATATTCGTCAAGTTACACAGTTCCAACTTTTGTTGCTAGGCAACATTAGAAGACTAGGCAAACATCTGTGGCCGGCTCGGTAAAGGTGGTCACCATGGCAACAGGTTAAAATGTATAGTTTATTTATCTATGAATACTTATATATGCTCATGCAATCTATCTATAACCGATAGTAGAAAGTAATGTTTCAGAGTCTTGAGCTGTTACCATGGAAACAAAGCTTAAAAAATCAGGTTTTTTAGAAAAAAACTGGTATTTTCCACTGACCTCATGACTTATAACGTTAATATCAAATAGTCGAAGGCAATTTGAGTGAACAGGGTTCTGTTCATCTATACCTTATTATAATCAGCTGCACGTAGCGATACATTTTGTAGGATATCCTTCACTAACATAGTTACCATAGCAACGCAAAGTAGAGTGTATAAAAATCGAGTAAATCGGTTGCTAGGCAACCAAAATAAAAGTTATGCATAATTACTTCTCCTTTCATTGCGTTTTATGTAACGCTAAGATTGTTCAGTAGAAAAAACAATATCAATAGGTTAAATGCTACATATGAGCGAAAATAGATGACGTTGGTTTACCGTGGGTATGCAAAAAATAGTGTAAACGTGGCCATGCATCTTCAAGTCCTTCCACAAAACATTCCGTTTCTATGGCAACTGATCAATCACAAGCATATTGTTTATATTCCTGAATTGCTAAGATGTTGTACTATTAGTATGGTGAATTTTAACTTAATACACACACAGATTTTCTAACTATGAAGAAAGTCTCATTCTTTATTGGATGACCCTCGTATTCATATCCCGTTGTTAGTGTGGTGTTGTGGCCTTGAATAATACATTTTATCCACATAGCTAAATACTGGTTCAACCCCCTGAAAATGTCTACATGACTGAAATATTGTTGACTGGGATGTAGAACATCAACTCAAACAAAGCAACAGTAACCTATCAACTGACTCGTCTAGACTTTCCTGTTAATTTGTAGCAAAAAATGACTACATATGAGCCACAACATGTGATTTCCAACAATGTGGTATGTGCGACTAGCAAAGGCTCAGATCAGCCTGCGCATATGCCCAGACTGATCAGAGCCTTTGCTAGTCGCTTGAATATTCTGTAAGTGTTAAGCTACTGACCAAACTTCATTTGGAGTTATTAAGCTTAACAGGAGGCTGCACAGGCTCGTCGGAGTCTACACGTCGGAGTCTACACTTGTCAAAATGCCACGTTGGAAATCTCATGTCAAGGCTCATATTCAGACAGATAGACCCTATCAAACCATGTGGACCCAGATCAGACCACACTTGATCAGGGTTTACATGGTTTGCCATTTAATCACTGCCCTAAACACACTTAATTGTACAGTAAAATGGACCCATTTAAATTTTACACTAAGTTTTGTTACAAGTTGAGGTGTCTAAATACTTAGCTATCAGAATTTAAGTTATCAAAGATCCACTGTACAGGCATCCCTTTAAGAGAGGGTAATTAATAATTTATTTTTTATATCTCGAGCAAAACTTATGTTTTTGGTACTCAAAAGAAAGGTCTTTTTGAGATGGCTGTTTTGAGAACCTAAAAGATATGTTTATACCAATCGATAAGGAAATAATCATAATTTGAAGCTACATTTTATGGCTATTTGGACCTTTGCTTTAATCATTGATTGCAACAGTATGTTTGTCTTGCCAAAGCATTGGTTTTGAACAAAGCAGTTTTTGGCATTTTTTTGTCAATGTTTTCCACAAACCCATTTCACTTGAAGATCTTTAACATCGGTTAATTGGTTAATTGATACAGATGTACACTGGCAGCAGTAGGCTCTTGACCCTGAAAATACAGACCCCAAAAAATGAATCTAGGCCTGAGGTTATAAAACTTGTTTTCATGCTCAACTCAACTGAGCATGAAATTTCAACTGCTCATAAAAACTGAAATGCTGAAGAAGAAATGTTTTTCTTGCTTTAAACTTCTCAAATGCTGTATTCATCCTGCTAATAAATGTTAAAATGCCAACCAATAAATGTTGGCATTTTAACATTTATGAGCAGGATACATTTCATGCCCAGTTAAGTTGAGCATATAAAAGTTTGATAACCTCGGATTCTGATGTACTGTGTTTGAGAAACATTATGCTCCAAGAACAGATGAATTTGCCAACCATAAAATTTGTTATATGAACACATACAAACACAACGAGGCCATAAAAATATGCCTCTGTCTTCAATAAAACATAGATCCAGATAAGGAAATTTTATGAGCGTAAAACTGTAATGATTTTCTTACCCATCTATTTAAACATGTGTTTTGGGTGCTCAAAAGAACCGTCTCATTGAGACAGTTCTTTTGAGTACCCACAACATATGTTTTGGATGAGAAATGAAGAAAATAATTTTCCGATATGCACTCTTATCTGAGGGCATGATAAAACATCCAGGTAGAGTTTTATTTTGAGTAACCTACATAAAGGTATTGACTGGTATTCTTTATAAAATGGGTCTCAACACGAGAAAACCTGTCTTCGGGGGTTTGTGAACAACAAAGGTGCAGACCAGCCTGCTCATCCATGCGGGCTGATCACTTTGTTATTCGCTTACTGGAATGTATCATATCTAAACTTGCTTCAAGTGAAATTTCAATTTTCTAGCTAGTCTCTGAAGCTGAGGATACTGGTTTGAGCCTCACTTTGTCAGAAACCCCAAAGACACATTTTGTCACATTGAGGCCCAAATGGGCCTTGTTGTGAGAAAACCTGATTTTGTTGCATGCGAACAACAATTTTTGCAGACAAGCCTGCACCTCTGCTGCACAGTTTGATCAGCACCTTTATTTTTCACTTTCTGGAAAATATAATAACTAAACTTGTCTCAGGCAAAATTTCACAACTCTGGCTAGTCTTTGTAGCTGAGTACCTTTTCTGGTTGCAAACCCCAATGATATGTCTTATTGGTATTCTATACTGAATCATATATGGGCTACATCAAAAGAAAACGTATGTACTTTGATAGCCTATATCATAAATGCTATATAGACCTTAGGAGCAGTCTGATCAGGGTTTGCTTCCATGAGTTGCTCATATACACTTAAAGTTTTTCTCATGGTTTGGAGTAGTTCTTTTACGAGAATTATTTCTTTGAGAAACAAACATATACATGTATTTTGTTGATCTATTAACCCAATAACCTAAGCAAATATTTTGGACCCAGATCAGCGCTGACAAAATCAGGGCTGATCTAGATCCAAACTGTTGGGTACCTCAAATACCTTTGTTTAAAAGATCTATCACATTCACACAGCCCTTTTGCATACCCACAAGATATGTTTTATCTCAGAAATAAGAAAATTGATTTTGATTTACATCCCCCCCATTGTTTGAGGCCTGACACTTACCTTTTTTACGACAAAGCTTTGACTTAAGTCTGTGAAAATCTGGAACATTGTTTCGCAAGAAGAGGTAATCGACAGATGAATGCCATTCAAAGTCTTCAAAGGTAACAACTTGAAAATCACATGATGTACATCTTAATTTATTGCATGCCCTGAAAGGAAAGGTAGGCTATACAGTAAAACCTGTGTAAAACAGCCACTCAAAAATAGATAAAACAAAGATCTTAATGACAAATGGTAGCTTAATGCAGGACGAAAGTATTGCAGAATGCTCCAATTTTTGGTCTTTTTGAGAAGCATGCAAAGTTCATTTTAAAATTTGAATATTTGTACTGTAAATATAGTTACAGTAAATGTTCTAAAATTTCTAACACTTTTCTCTCTGTCCTCAAATAAAATGTGGGCTAGCAGGGCTGGAATACACAAAATCCCTGTCAGAATAGCGAACAGGGCAGACCCTGATCTGTCAGAAGCAGTCTGATCTGGATCTGCTTTGTTTCTTTAGGCTTTGGCAGGCAAATAATGTGTGAAATTTTAGAACATCACCCGTAACTAGATACAACTCATCATTACCTTTTGTTGAAGCTGTTAGCATAACCCTGTGGACAATTACTGCCACCCATAAACACAGGAAAGCATCTGTAATACATGTATAAGAAATGAGCAAATTAAACAAAAGGCTCCCTGCCTCATAATTGTTGCCCACCTTTTGAATAGGGAGCTGGAGGAATAAATAGGAAGGGAGTTAATTATGTAAGAGTGCAAGAGATTCATTTTCTTCTGTGCTGCGTGTTCCCTCATCAAATTAGTCACAGTAAGACATCAACAGAGAGGTAGATAATAAAGGAAAGTGGGCAGTCATTCCTCTATGCGTAGGATGCACAGGCTTTATTACCTAAATCTTCATCATTTCTTAATTTTATAAATTTTGCGTTTACTATTTTTGTTATTCTAATCAAAGGGTGCAACCAGTCATATCCTGTGCCAACTCGACAAACTAATCTAGATCTGAATCCCTATTAAGTATGCACAAAAATTAAGACATTCTATCAGACTCTAAGAGAGATTGCTTTAAGTAATAATGATATTGAAAACTTTCAAAAAAAATGGTACCGATACCAATGGTTAATTGTGTAATCCTGTTGAGCAAGAGTTTTATACATAATTATCGGTATCAAATAATAAAAAATTGAGAATAACAGTCCACCCCACATAATGATTATTTATAGCACAAGCAAATCAAAAACATAACTATGAAGGCAACCCTGCAAGACTGATCACAATAAATATATATAATATATATTTTTTTTTTTTTTTTTTTTTTTTCCTTACTGTAAGTATATCATAATTACCATTGTATGATTATCATCAGTATATATATATATATATATATATTTCATGTCATTGTGTCATTGTATGAAAGGAAGAAAGAATGAGCTAGTTGAATGATCAAAAATCTTGGTATGCTACCCTGGGCTACCAAGGTTTAATTGTTACAGGGCAATACTGAATAAATTAACAGACGGAAAAAAAAAAAAAAAAAAAAAAAAGTATGCACAAAACATCTGAAAGAGTGATTTCAGTATACATTTTCTGATTGTTAGTAGACGTAGAGAAATTATGAAAATTATTAGGAATAGAAGCTGCAACGAAAAACACTCAAAAATGTGTATGAATTCAACAGTGTCTACACTGAAGAGAAAATTATTTGCGCATTTTGTATGAAGAGATTCTAAAGTGTTTATGAATTTGGAAGCATTTTTCTAAAATATTTTGATATCTACAATAAGTAGTGTTGTGATTATTAATTGAATCTGTCAATTATTTAAGAAATAGATCAGCTCTAGCAGTGAATTGTTGTGTAATAATTCACTGTTTGGAGGTCAGTTGTAAATCAAATCATGAGCGTGCAGCGCGAGCGATTAATCTTCCTACAACTGACCATCAAACAGTGAATTATTACTCAACAATTCATATACTGAAGCTGATCTATTTCAATTCTAACACACAATGAGCAACAAAAACACATTTGAAGTCTTCAGCTTCTACCAACTCTCGCCATTGCAAAGAAGAAATCTCGCCAATAGTTGGACTGCGTCGCATATGTTTACATGTATCTGTAACGTCTTTCAAGCGTAAAAACTACGCTACACTGTCTAACACCATGACCAACATCATTTTCAGTAACAAATGACATCAGCTAGTGCATGCTTTCCTCTCGCTTTCAAAACTGTGACATTATTGTTTGATATAACACGTTTTTTTTGTATTGGCTCTTTAGTGGAGGTGTGTTAGAATTAGTAACATGGTCTACAATTTGAAGATTTTAATAGAATTAAATATACTATATAGATTATTCAAAATATTGCCCTTGATAATAGGTTTCCAGATAATGTATTGATCCATAAAAACATATGCTGTACGTTGGAAGTGTCTCAATGTTTTCATGAAAGGACATCACCATTTTTTTAATAGAAAAAGGATCTGATTTAAATGGTCTTGTCCTGAGTACATTGCATTTAGTATTCTGATCGTCCTACAGATTATCAGTAACAGCTAGTTTAGGATTTTTTGATTGTTCTTAGTGATTTTGGGGTCCAAAACACTATACTAACTATAAGATTATAACCAAAACCTTATCCAAATGTGCCTCACCCAGCTGGAAAATCACAAACACATTATACCCAATATATCTTCATCAAAACTAACCCCAGCTAGGTACAAGTGACAAGAAAAATGTATATCTTACTTTGAAGAACTTGGACGGTTCTGGTAAGAGTTACTAGGAACAGATTTTGGTATATTGCACTTTTCCTGAAAGTAAAAATAACAACAATAACAAAGAATCATGCCTCTAGATAAGTGTGTAAATGAAAATAAATTTACTTATTTCTTGACCTAAACATTTGTTGTGAGTGCAAAAAAGGTTCTTTTTAGCACCCAAAACAACTGTAAAAACTGATGAATAAGAAAAATTCACAATTTTACGCCGATTTTGTTTTGTTTATCTGGACCTCTGAATGAAGAATATTAGCTAGAGCATGACAAAACAAGCAAAGACACTGGCAAGACTGGGTGGATGCTCAGGCTTATCTTAGTCTTAGCTGTGCACAAAGGAAAATTGTAGGTTATGTCTTGCACTTGCTCATATAAGAATGCAAATGGGACCAAAACACCACACTATGTAGTGTATTACAGTATTCATAATTGTAAATAGTTGCCTCTAGAATTAAATATATTAAAGTTTGCTTCCTGAAAGCAAGTTTTTGCTCATTACAGGTTCTGCAGTTTACACTTTAATATATTTTGGAATGTTTGAAAATAGTATTTTTTCATCATATTTAACCGACATTTTGATTTAGAAATGGGGCTGATGTGCAATCTTGAATTTGTATTAGGAATTCCTGAGCCCAAATAGGTCTAAATAAACAAAACATGATAAGCGTAAAATTCTTAACCATCAGTTTAAACATATGTTTTGGGTGCTCAAAAGAATTGCCTCATTGGGACGGTTCTTATGAATACCCTAAACATGTTTCGGTTTAGAAATAAGAAAATTAATTTTTAATTACACACCTTTTACTAGGGGCCGTCCTTCTTTTATTTTCAATAATAGGCTTATACCACATGACCTACAATGTAATATAAAGCAATTAATGCTTCTATAATTAAGACCTATGGGTACACTGAGTACATTATGGGTTGTTTAGACTATTTGAACTTTTGACCTGCGATCAATTAATTCATTGATACAATATCATTATAACCATAAATGAGCCACAACATGAGATTTCCAACGATGTGGTATGTGCGACCAGCAAAAGGCTCAGACCAGCCTGGGCATATGCGCAGTCTGATCAGAGCCTTTGCTAGTTGCTTGAATATTCTATGACTGTTAGGCTACTGACCGAACAGCATTTGGAGTTTCTAAGCTTAAAAGGAGGCTGCACAGGCTCGTCTGAGTCTACACTTGTCAAAATGCCACACTATTGGAAATCACATGCCACGGCTCAAATTTATTGTATGGATTGATAAGTGTGAACTCACTAAAGGTTCAGTATCTCCACATATACTCACTAAAGGTTCAGTATCACCACATATATCTTCTATCATCTGGTCAACTTCTTCCTCATCTTCAGTTCTCTTCCTGAAATATAAGGCCATTTAACCCTTTGTATACTAATGTATTCTTCCTTCTGGTGTGATACAATAAACTTGGGATAGTCCATTGTACATATCTAGGGGTGTCAGGTTATAATTTTTTTTTTTTAGAAAATGTAGTTTTTGTCTGAAGATACTTTTTTACCTTAACAAACAGTGATCTGGGGCTTCACTGTTTTCAAAAGTACTTCTTTAGGGTTTCCCGAATAAAGTTAACGTCCTGATCCGAAGGACGGTGCACTTATCCAGTGTCATTAACCGTTGAATAATTGTCAAAGATGACGGATCAACGTACGATGTAGATGTAGATCCCGGCAAATGACAGGCAGATGAGTTCGCTGCTCATCTGCAGAATCACACATTCTAGACAGAACAAACACATGTTTTTAACTGTAAATACAGAGATTTTAACCATGTTGATGACGTCTGTGATGCCGATGCCCTGGACTGCAGGGCAGTATTAAAGTAGAAGTAGAAGACACTAGTTAAAGGGTGTTTGGACCTGGGTTCGGACACTCACTCATATGAAACTTTTCCTCGCCACAAGCAGGAATCGAACACAAGAGGCATGTGCGCTAACCACTGACCTACCATGCTTCGGCCCTGGGCAGTACAACCATAGAAGAAGAAGGGTCGAATTGACCGTTAGGATTGAATTGACAAGAAGAAAGCATAAAATGCAACGCCATAAATTTCAGAAACAGAAATGTTACAGCAAGTTCAGCAACATTATTTACAACCTTTGAGGTTTCGTATTTGAGCTTCTGGGTTCTTTGCTTCTGTCTTTTACATATTTAGACTCAACTTCATCCAGAAGATCGTCGATATCATCTGCCATCTCAGCAAAGTAAAATGGTTAGTGCGTTAGTTGTCGTCCCGTAACAAATGTCAACAATCCACACGGCCAGCTCGATCGCATTTCACTTGATTACCGCAACTAAAACCCGGTACCGTGTACGGTGGAAGCAAATCAAAACGCCCCCAAGTCAAAACGCCACAAGCCACAGTCAAAAAATTTTTATATAGTATCTATATAGTTACATGCAAAAAATACGGTGGATCGTGTGGACTTAGATTTCGTGCAACCGTGATTTTGGAATTTACATAATGGAATACCAATGTTATACCAAACACAGGCCTTTGACTCTGTATAAAACTGTAAAAATCCCATAAACTGCTCTTATTTACCTGATCTCCTGTTCTAGTCGACGAAGTTGACTAGAAGTATATCTAAGGTAAATAAATTGGCATTCTTACAGCTGTAACATAATGTCAATGGCCTGTGTACCAAACCAGTGTTATACCAAAATCGGTCATGGAAGTTTTGAACAGGCTGGAGAAAGATGAGGACAACCTATTCTCGTGGAAACTCACGCAGAGTCAGGATTCATTCTCATTACTGTCAGATGTAAACTTCGGACAAAACTCCCAACAAGGCCAAGGACGACAGTGGGGTCACCGGACGTACTACTGCGAAGAAACCAGTAAGGAGACGTCGTCGGAAGAATAGATCTCCCTCTGCATTGGCTCATTCTAGGAAGAGACACGCACGGTTGCTGGAAAAGAAGTTAGCTGGAAAACCAGATTTGGTTTCGCCAGAAGAGGACCAGCAGGATTCAGATAATTCTGTGTGTGTAAAGGAACTGGAAAATACCAGTCTTGCATATGGTAGTAACAGGGGCTGGGTGTCTTCGGAAAATCCAACACCAAGCCCAGCTTCTGATCCTGACCTGTTGAACAAACAGGCAATTCTTTGTGAATTTCTGGACACCATTGATAGTGACAATAGAGACAACGATGTGGTTGTGAGCAATGTCAGTGTTTATTGTGTTTGCTCTTACTGTAAGCATCCACCAAAAAAAGGAGAGGACCTTAAACATTGTTCACGGCTACTGCAGAGAGCAGTGCCAGAAGAAGGATTGGGACTTTCACTGGTTTGCTTGTTCCGTTGTGGCCAAGAAGTCGGACACTGTGAAAGCTTAAATTCTCTGTCACAAGAACCTGTACATATTTGTGAACTAGATCTAAGTGTTTTTACAGTTTTACAGCTCAGCACATTTACTTTATTTACTTTTATTAACACTAACATTCTACAGGATTTTATCCTGGTGTCCCTCTTACGACATTATAGCCGTAACAGAGTAAAGCATAGCTGAAAAATTTCCCGTGCCTTCGCTGGGAATCGAACCCGGGTCGCCCCGGTAAAAGACCAATGCTCTAACCACTGAGCCAAAGAGTCGACTCCCTGACGCAATTGTCAGAGATTGATTATATACTAGAAGCTATGCGAAATCTACCTTATGTAGATATATAGGCGAACGCGCCTGGCCCATAACACTCCCCCTCTTCAAAGAAGTCATCATTTATGATGACGGAAAGCCATTTTAGGCAAAACAAAGGTCCAATCCCGGACGTGAGCCCCCATCTTACGACATGGTAGCCGTAACAAAGTAAAGCATAGCTGAAAAATTTCCCATACCTTCGCTAGGAATCGAACCCGGGTCGCCCCGGTAAAAGACCAATGCTCTAACCACTGAGCCAAAGAGTCGACTCCCTGACGCAATTGTCAGAGATTGATTATATACTAGAAGCTATGCGAAATCTACCTTATGTAGATATATAGGCGAACGCGCCTGGCCCATAACAGTCCTTTACTGGGAGTTAATACAGAAGAAAGAAAGAAAGAAAGTCGGAAATACTATCTTCTATCTACCAATACTCTGGCGATTAGATATCTGATCATTATCAGAGGCGAGTGTGAAAAACTGAATTTTGAAAGAAAACTTTCTGGCTAAGTCATTTAAATAAGTGCTATCAAACTTGAGCAAGGTATAGACAAATTCATCCAAACTAGGAAAACAGGCACTCGGGATGGATTCCCATGGATTAATCAAGGAATCAGCCGCTTAATGAGAAAACGAGATAAACTCTATAAACGCTGGTCTAGGTACGACAGACCTATGGCCAAAGTAAATTCCTCGATTATAAGCATTTAGTCAGGCAGGTTTCAGACAGAGCTTATTAAAATACTTTGGCGACATCTTAGACATCAACAATGAAATCTCTGACCAAGATGTAGGGGAACCCCCTAACGTCAAAGCTAAAAAGATCTACTCCTTGCTCAAGCACTCCAAACAGGACTCATCTGGCATTGCTCCCTTGAAGAAGGATGGCCAAACTCTTTTAACGGAAACAGGAAAAGCAAACGCCTTAAATTATCAGTTTCAGTCTGTGTATAGCCCCAAAACCCCCATAAGTTTAAAGTCCCTTGCACAGAAGTCACTGCAAGATTTGCACGACTCTGGGGCCAACCTACCATTCCAGCCCAGTACCCACCCAAAAATGCCTGACATAAGCATATCTGTTGAAGGCATTGACAAGCTACTTTTATGCTTGAACCCACACAAGGCTGCAGGACCGGACAAATTCAACCCATTGTCCTACAAACATTACACAAGGAATTAGCGCCCATCATGCAGCTTATTTTCCAGAGATCAATTGATACTGAAAACATACCAGACATTTGGAAAGAAGCAAAAGTATCCCTAATGTACAAAAAAGGCGAAAAATCTGACCCATCCAACTACAGGCCAATCTCACTAATTTGTGTCCTGTGCAAAATTTAGGAGCATATTGTTGCTTCTTGCCTGGCTAAACACTTACTGGACTGGACATAGTTTATGAAATGCAGCATGGCTTCTGAGAAAAGAGATCCTGTGTGACTCAACTTATAATATTAATTGATGTACTATCTAAAAACATGCAGATGTGCAAACAGACTAGTCTAATTCTTTTGGACTTTAGTAAGGCTTTTGATAAAGTTGCCCATGAAAAACTCCTCCTAAAACTCCACCCTTATGGCATCAGAGGAGACACTCTTAAATGGATAAAAGACTTTTTGGACAATCGAAAACAAGCAGTTGTAATTAATGGCATGCATTCTGATAAAATCTCAGTCTCCTCCAGTGTCTCTTAGGGCTCAGTTCTCGGCCCAATTCTCTTCCTTGCATACATAAATGACCTGCCTGGACAGAGTTAGACTTTTTGCAGATGATACGGCCTTGTACCTCACAATTAGCTCAACTACAGAAAGGGAGGTCCTACAAACAGACCAAGCATGCCTCGGACAATGGGAAAATATGTGGGATATGCAATTTAACCCTTCTAAATGCCAGTTCCTCCAAATCACAAAAAGGCAAAACCCTTAAATGCTAAGTACATTCTACATAATGTAGAGCTGGAAAGTGTTTCATCAGCAAAATAGCTAGGGGTAAACATTGTGGACGACCACTCATGGACCAAACATATCGATATTACAACAAAAAAGACAAACCAAGCTATTGGCTTCCTTAAAAGAAAAAATCTAGATCCATAACAAGGACCAAAAATCAGTCGCATACAAAACTCGTGTAAGGCCTCAGTTGTAGTACGCTTCAACAGTATGGTATCCCCACACCACTACAGATATAAATAAAGTGTCAGCAGTCCTAAGAAGGGCTGCAAGGTGGGCTACAAGAGACTACAGATACACCTCTAGTGTCACTGCTATGCTGAAGGACCTAAACTGGCGTCCCTTAGATCAACGTCGCATTGATAGCCGACTCATGATGATGTGATAAGGTCACAGACGATCTTGTAGCTATCCCTGCATCACTTTACCTTGTTCAAAACACCAGAGCATCAAGACACATCCACTCACTGGCATACAGACAGATCCAGACTCACAAAGACTATCTCAGGTTCAACTATCATCGGTTGGGATGCCCTCCCTGCCAACATACCGACCCTTCCCACTCTGGCACAGTTTAGCAGTGCTGTCTGCTGGGTGATCCATGTGTCCCCCTAAATACCAACCCATGGTCTAAACTAACACTCCTTCTTGCACTGTACAAACTCATCTCACCACCTTTTCTATCACTTTGTTTCAACTAATCCCCTCAGCACTTGGTATTCCGGAATACCCGTCTGATGCCCCCCACAGTGCTTAAAACGTAATCGAAGAAATAAATAAAGAAAGAAAGAACTCCATGGTCCCAGGCTCCCAGCTGCGATCACAGTCAGAGACCATCCATATCAATGGGGAATAGTCCTTAGGAAAAAGAATATTTCAGGGCATCGCTATAAGTCTGAGGCATGAAATACTGTGAGTTGTGTGATGATCTGGTAGATCTTGTTCTCTGAGAAGTCCCACATTGAATCTTGTGGAAGAGAAGAAGAGAGGCTACACAGTTTACCCACGTGACATGACTGGACAAAAGGGAGGAGGAGTCATCATCCTGGTAAACTCCAAATTCATATCAGAATTAAAATCAGACTATCACGCAAATTGTGAAAACCTCTGGGTCCAGTTGAACCTTGCTGGATCCAAATCAGTTCTTATTGGAGCCTACTACAAACCACATGAAACAGACCAAGCGAGTTTTGAAGAACTGATCAAATCTTTGACCTTAGTCATCCAAACAAACTCAACTGTCTGGTTGCTCTGGGACTTTAATCTACCCAAAGTTGACTGGAAAAATCTCAAGCCGTTACCAGACTGTGGCAATGCAACTTTTTACCGGGAGTGCCTTGAGGCACTGAATGACTGTCTGCTTGAGCAAACCGTGACCTCGCCAACTCAGGGTCAAACACTTTTGGACTTATTCTTTAATAATAACCATGTTTTAACTCTTTCAGAATTTAGTATCGTCTGAAAACATTCTGGCCGACATATGGCCCTTCGACTTTATGGCTCATCGACTTTATGATGCAGCAATTCTTACCAGGTGTTACACTCAACATGCTCTTCGGCCATTCATAAACTCCAAAATAAATCATATTAGGCATTTTATCAAACTTCAATTTGTCAACAAGGGGATTGAATTCATTAGCTTACCCAGCATATTTAAAGATAAATCTGTTATCTCTTCTATTCCTACTTATTTTGAAAATAAGGAATCCCCTATCATTTGTTATAAGTATAATAAACCTATTCGTAGTACTGTTTTTAACTATAACAAATTAGTAACGGAACTTTATATCAAAAATTCTATTCCTGACTCTTGAGATTGTAAAGACTCTAAGTATTGCTATCAACCCGCTGGTCATATAGTCACAGGGGATTTAAAAATCATAACTGATTCAAGAATTCGGTCTATTATATGTAAGGGACCTAAATATAGGTTCCCTGTGCCAATAGACTTCAAATCATGTCGTGAGGAAATTGCAGGTGCCTTACAAGAATTTTGTAATCATTGGTGTAAACGAGAGCATGTTGAGTCTAATGCCTTAAATAGTTGGAAACTAAATATTTTTAAAATTATTGATGGTAGAATTTCATTTTATTGCAACAATTTAGATCTTCTACCACCTAAACCTAAATTCACTTTTAGACACTTGAAGAAAGGGATACAAGAATTCCATAGGAGGTTTGTTTTGGCCCCCGCAGATAAGGCTGCTAACAATGTTGTGGTCGTTTGAAAAACATACTATATTAACACCCTAAAGCAAGAACTTAGCACTGCAAAAACATATGAGCATAACAGGCTTGATGAGACGTCTATCGTTGATAAGCATCGATGCCATATGACAGTTAAGTTTGGGTTGTTTGTTGATGAGGACCATAGCAAGCTTCCTACGTTATACTGGTTACCTAAACTTCATAAACGGCCCTATAAATCGCGTTTTATTGCTAATTCTAGTGCATGTACAACTACTGAGTTGTCTATTCTTTTGAGTTCTTGTCTCACTGCGATTAAAAACCACGTCATTAAATATTGCACAACTGTTTATGAAAGAAAAGGTAAAAATTTATTTTGGTCTATTAAAAATTCAGGTGAAATTCTTAATAAATTGAAGTCTAGAGGGTTTCTAGCATCTGGTTTGTCTACATATGATTTCTCTACTCTCTATACTACATTGCCTCATAATCTAATCAAAGAAAACCTAACAAAATTAATTGAACAACAATTTGACAGAGAGGGCTCACTTTATTTGGCTTGTAATGATAAAATGCCTTTTTTACTTCTGAACAACCTAAAAGATATAAATTGTGGTCATGTCAGAAAATGTGTGATGCGCTCCATTATCTTTTGGACAATATATTTATAAGATTTGGCTCGAAATTATATGGACAAATTGTAGGTATTCCAATGTGTACTAATTGTGCTCCTCTTGTTGCAGTTTTGTTTTTGTTTTGTTATGAGAGAGACTTTATGTTGTCTCTGTCTGACAATAATCAAACTGATATAATTGAAGCTTTTAACTCAACCTCCATATATTTAGATGACTTACTTAATATTGATTATCCTTATTTTGAACAAATGGTAGGTCAGATATATCCCACTGAACTGCAGTTAAATAAGGCGAATTCTTCTGATACTGAAGCTCCGTTTTTGGACTTGAACTTGTCAATAACAAATGGCATAGTTTCTTTTAAAATTTATGATAAATGAGATGATTTGAATTTTGAAATAGTAAATTTCCCCTTTCTTGATGGAGATGTTCGTCGCTCTCCTTCCTATGGTGTAGATATTTCTCAACTTATTCGTTTTGCTAGAGTGTGTTCTAATGTTGATGACTTCAACAACAGAAACTTATCTTTAACTGCTAAGTTATTAAAGCAATGTTATAGATATCATGAAATTCGAAAAGCATTTTCTAAATTCTACCACAGACACTCAGAGTTAATTGTTAAATACAACATTGGGTTAAAAACTCTTCTGCAACAAGGCATATCAGAACCTATATTTTATGGTGATTTAGTTTATAATTTCAAACCAATTGTTGGAAAGCCTAATTTTAGTGATCAATTTCAAAAGATAGTAAAACGTTATATAAGGGTTGGAAATAGCTTGGATATCATGCGACAGTCTGCATGCCTAGTTTTAAACCCAATCATGGCTTATAGCTATGGTTTCCTCTTTAATTGCACGACGGTGGGTCAGGCCTCAGACTCTATGACGGCTCTGACGTAAAGCTTTTATCGGTGGGTTGGTGCCTGATGCTTATCTGTAGCTGGACCCACCGTTGCTCAACTTAAGGTTTTCTTTAGCTCTGACTATCTGTGAGTCATGAGCCCTTTTCTTTGTTTCATCATGGTGTGTTAATTTGATTAGAGTGTTTCTCATGGTTATACATTGCATTAGTTAGATGGCCTCCATGCGAGCTGAACATTGCTTGTACTTCAACAACAGCAGAATCTAGGGCAAAGATTTGGTACCAGTAAAATGCATTTAAGCCCCCCGGTGGCTTAGGCTGCTGTCCATTCTAAGGCGGTGGTCCTGTTGTTGTTGACTTTTTGTTTATTGTTACTCCCATTTTGGGAGTCTGTATTTGTTCTATGTTTTGTTGTACGATACTTTATGTCCATTCTAGTATTGCAATCAACTTGATGGGGAAGAGAGAGCTTGTTTCTTTGTCTTCCTGGTGTCTTGTGATGGTTGAGCGGCTCTTCCTCACGGTGCCATGGGGTTGTCTGCGGTTTGTGATTGTGGTATTTCCTGATCATACTCACTTACTATTTTACAACAAACCTACCCTCGTGGAAAATGTATCAATCACCCCTGGTCTCTCTGACCATAATATTGTATTAGCCAAAGTCAATGCAAAGCCTGAGATAACAAAGCAGGTCCCTCGCACTATTTAATTTTATAAGAAGGCCGGCTGGGACCAGCTCAAACAGTCTATGAGGGATCTCCACTCTGAACTCACACAGTCTGACCTTGCCACCACCAGTGTAGAAAGTAGGTGTGATAAGTTTGCTGTCAAACTTGAGCAGGTCTGGCGAAAGTGAAACAATAAAAAAAACGCTTACCGTGTCAATAAAATATTCCTGATTTATGTCACTATAATGTAATCTAGTATTCACATTGTCACATTCACTCTGATCGTCAATGTCATGGACAGGCCGTGATCTACACAGTTTTTAAAAGTGAATCCACTTGCCACAAATGTGACACACCTTAACAAACGCGTGGCAGTCCTTTTTCTTATGGTATGCCCCACAATTGCCACACTTTGGCTGTTTACTCTTTGGCTGTTGATTCCTCTATCATCTTGCCCTGTTAGTTTTGCTCGTCTGTGTTGTCTTTGGTCGAGCTCCTTAAGTGGAACGTCGGTGTGTAGCGTCGTGTATAACGTCGACGCTGGTCCCAGTAGCTTCAGATAACGTCACCGTTGATAACTATTTCTGACAGCAATCAAAGTTCTGAACAATTTGTATTGCTTTGTCCATACATATAGTTAGCTTGTCCGCCTGATTAATAAGTTTCTCGCGGCATTTTTCACTGGTACATCCAGGAGGCCCCCACAGGGGGGGTCTGTGCTCCCTTGATCCCTGAAAATAATGCATTGATCTCCCCAGATCCCTGAAAATAATTGCCTCGGCTCCCTAAAAGTATTTTGCCTTTGCTCCCCAAATCCCTAAAAATAGACCAGCTTCTCCCCAGATCCCCAAAAATATAAGTCAATTCTCCCTAAAATGTATTTTTCTTTTTGTAGGATTAAAATCACATACTTAAAAACTATGAAGCTATACAAGAGCGCATGACTTAATCATAACTTAATGTATTGCCTTATACATGTAAAGACAGGGCTTAGTCATGGAATACATGACATATAATTATTTCAATGAAATGCATGGTATATGGCTCAAAGTATGAGGCCATTCCTTAAAGTGCTGTTGCTGTACCTGGTAGAGTGGGCATCGCGGAATGCTCTCTAGATTTGATTTTTTTAATTAAAGACAGACCATTTGTTTTTTTGGTTATGGGGGGGGGGGGGGGGGGGGGGAGGGGGCAGGGGCTGATTTTTTCCAACAGCTTAAACTAGATTTTTTTTATAGACAAAGTGAAAGTATTTTTTGGTGTAATACAATTGTCTACAATTATTGCTATTAGGCCCTATACACTTGTTAAACTTCATTTTCATCAAATACATGTAAGTGTATATCTGATCAGCATTCTGAATTTTTTCTCATAATAATGAGCTTATTATCTAAAAAGAGGATTATATAGCAGGTGCATAGGTAGACTGTAACAATACACAGCCCGACTCGTGCTAGGGGGGTTCAGGGGCATGCTCCCCCGGGCTATCCCCCCAGAAGCAGAAGAAATTTCAAAAAATCAAGCAAAATGGAGGCTTTTCCTTAATTTTTTTTTGCTTTTTGGCAGGGCTCCCTAGATCCCCAAAACTAAGAGCTTGCTCCCCAGCTCCCCTAAAATAATTACCAGTGCTCCATAGATCCCTGAAAATAAATAGTCATTCTCCCCAGATCCCCCAAACCCCTTGGGGCCCATCCAGAAACGATTCTGTCTCGTGTCATATTAATGTCCCTTTCTAAAAGTTGCAGTCTAAAGCTTTTGTTTTAAGTCTCGTGACAAAAATATCGATATTTTCAGCACCCTGTTTCTCGTTATTGAAGAGGCATCTCGCGAATATGGGTTGAAACTTAGGCTGCACGTGGTTCTTGAAGCGAGTATAGTACGTTTCCAGATTTTTGGCGTCATCGTCTGATGTGCCAGTCAATGTCTTATATATTTCACGTCCCCTTTGTCCAACCCATAAAAGTAAATAAGACACATGCTCTTCTTCAGTCTTAGCTTTTAGCGGTCCGGAGAAGATAAACGACACATGTAACTTGAACTTCTGCCATTCCTCTGGTAAATTAGAGGCATTCCTGTTCATTACTGGTGATGTAATTCCGCTAAGATAAATTTTACTGTGATAATGTTTAAAAAATTAAATGAAGGAGTTGAAAGAAATTTAAAGCTGATCGTTTATGTTTACTTTTTCAAAATTAAGGTAAACACTTCTGGTACCATGTTTTGATGTTCTATGTTATAGAATGTTATGTTAGAGTTCTCAAATGAGATAAAACGATCACAAGTGTGATGCTACTCTAATAACTGTTCTGTAAGCTTGTGGAGAGAGCGTGGTTTATTAGTGGGCACGCGCAGATCAATGTATCAAACATGTGATAGTGTAAACAATGCCTAATATGTAAGAGCAATATTAGAACAGGGTGAATATATTTTGCAGCTTATTCGTTTTGTGAGAGTATATTCTAATGTTAGTGACTTCAACAAAAGTAACCAATTTTTGACTGCTAAGTTAAACAATGTTATCAAATTCGTAAAGTGTTTTCTAAATTCTACCACAGACACTCAGCTATTGGCTGCTGTCTGTTCTAAGGCAGTGTTTATGTCGTTGTTGATTCGTTGTTGATTGTTACTCCTTTTGTGGGATTCTGTAATTTTTCTATGTTTTGTTGTGCGTTACTTTGTGTCCATTCTAGTTTTGCAATCATCTTGATGGGGAGGAGAGAGCTGGTTGTTTTTCTTTGTTTGTCTTCCTGGTGCCTCGTGATTGTTGTAGGGCTCTTCCTCACAATGCTACGGGTTTGTCTGCAGTTTGTGATCGTGGTACTTCCTGACAATACTTACTTACTTTGAATACAATATTGGCTTAAAGTAAGTAAGGGTGCAAAGATCAGGAATCGATACAATCAAGTTCCACACCTGACCCAGGATACCAAATGGAAAGTGACGAACTCACAGTTAGACACCACAAACGAGAGCCAAGAGGGCAGCCCTTTCCCAGCAGGTGACCACAAGGCACATATAAACAGACGGGCACAAAGGCATAGCAAAGACAAGACAGATAAACCCCCATAAAAG
The DNA here is from genome assembly GCA_964019695.1 of Loripinus fragilis. NCBI lineage: Eukaryota > Metazoa > Mollusca > Bivalvia > Lucinida > Lucinidae > Loripinus > Loripinus fragilis. The sequence goes on along the minus strand of OZ026523.1, from coordinate 38,610,443 downwards.
ATCCACAAAAGAAGTAACACCTTGGAACCGTCAGTAAAATATTTTACTGGAGGGCTTAAATCGGTTTCACGGCACCAACCTTACCCTTAATTTAAGTGTGGATCAAGACATATAGATATTTGGTTTGCATGTAAGACCTCTTACTTATCAATGCATTATCTACGCATGAAAGACACATAACTTAAGATATTTGGTTTGCATGAAAGACCCCTAACTTATCAATGCATCATCTCTGCATGAAAGAACCCTAACTTATCAATGCATCATCTCCCAGTACACCTGCCGATAATACTGGCAAGCGATGCAATGCATCATCTTTCACCATTTCTTGCAGGAATACAGAAGTCTAATATTTTCACCATTTCTTGCAGAAATATCGCTTTGAAATACACTAAAAGGTATTGACTATTGATATGTTCATGTGTGTGTAAAACTCTTCTACAACAGGGCATATCAGAGCCAGTGTTTTTATGGTGATTTGGTTTATAAATTAAAAAAAAATCGTTGGAAAACCTAATTTTAGTGATCAATTCAAAAAGCTAATTAAACGTTATAAAACAGGTTGGATATAACATGGTTATCATGCGACAGTCTGCATGTCTGGTTGTATAGCTATGGTTTCCTCTTTAATTGCACGACGGTGGATCAGGCCTCTGGCTCAATCAGTTGGTTGGTGCCTGATGCTTGTCTTTGGCTGGGACCACCGTGGCTCAACTTGAGATTTACTTTAGCTCGGACTATCTGTGACTAGTGAGCCCTTTTCTTTGTCTCACCATTGTGTGTTAATTTGATTCGTTCGTTTTTCTGTGATGATACATTGCAATAATTAGGAAGCCTCCATGCGAGCTAAACCATTTTTGTGTTTTAGCAACAACATAATCTAGGGCGAAACCATTTTTGTGTTTTAACAACAACAGAATCTAGGGCGAAGGTTTGGTACCAGTAAAATGCATTTAAGCCACCCCCAGGGGGGTGGGTACTCTATTTTTTTCGTCATACGTAGGCTCGGGCCCAGCATCTACCCTTCACTTCAAAAAAAATATCAGGAATTTCAAACAACACAAAAAATATTTTAAATTTTAACAACCCAAAAAAATATCCCCATTCTGTACAATGACCTTAAGAAAAGACCCTAAAATGCATAGAAATAACCCCTAAATATAGTCCAATTTTGTGGTGACCCCAAAAAATATCCACAAAATCTTCATACCCAAAAAAATATTTATTTTTCGGAAAACCCAAAAAATATTGAAATTCAAAGTTTTGAACCCCCAAAAAATGACCCGAGCCTACGTATGTATGAAAATATCAGAGTAACCCCCCTCCCCCCCCCCCCCCCCCGGTGGCTTAGGCCGCTTTCCGTTCTAAGGCGGTGGTTCGATGTTGATTCATTGTTAATTGTTGCTCCCGCTTTTGTTGGAGCTCTTTGTTTGGCCCTTGTTTTGTTATTCAGTACTTTGTGTTCCTCTAGTTTCGCAGAAGAGAGAGAGAGAGAGAGAGAGAGAGAGAGAGAGAGAGAGAGAGAGAGAGAGAGAGAGCTGGCTGCTTTACTTTAATTGTCTCCCTGATGTCTTGTGACTTTTAATGTTCTGTTGCTCTTCCTCATGGTGTCATGGGTTGGTCTGCAGTGTGTCACTGGCTGTGTTTTTGGTACCAAAACGGCGTACGCTGCTGCCTCCGGCTTACGCCGATCACATGACTGGGGATGGGTAGTACGCTGAGGCAAACGAGCAAAACAGCGCAACAGTGCTTACTTTGTGGTACGAACCGTTAAGAGGCGAAACAAGCCTCGCCGCTTCCACGCCTTGGTTGAAATTCCGCGAGATCGGCATACGCCGGTAGTGCGCCTATCGGGTGAGCCGCCACGTGATCCAAATCAATTGAGTGCCCCACCGGTTTCAGACTACTGAAGGCTTTCGCCTAGCGAAGCCAAGAAACGCACCCAATGTCATATTTTCATGCGCGGATCCAGGAATTTTCGTCAGGGGGGTCCAGGTCAGCCTGACAAAAAAAGCTCTTTTTTTTTTTCTTTTAGTCCTCAGCTTAACGTTTTTTTTTTCTTTTAGTCCTCAGCTTATATTATAGAAGTCAAATGGTAAATTTCAAAGACATCTATCATTTTGCAAGGTTCCAGAGGGGGGTCCAGCATTTTCCAGGGGGGGGGGGGGGGTCCAACTTTTTCCAGGGGGGGGGGGGGGGTCCAATTGCTTATTCCCTATAGAAACCCATATAACTTGTGATTTTCCAGGGGGGTCCGGACCCCCTGTCCCCCCCTCTGCAGTGGCGGATCCAGGACCACTTATGCTGGGGGTGCTTGATAGATGGACACCGACAGTCAATATATTACTGACACTAATAACGAAAATCAGTTTCCATATAGAACTGTGTCCCATAGAAGCAAGATACTCTATTAGCCTATATACCACTCCCCTGAACATTTGGATTTCTGGTTTCAGAGATTTTTTTTCAATTTATTTTGTTTAAAAAAGCAAATGTCCCCGGCATGTGATCAATTTGAGGCCCAGGTGCGTGGTTGGGTTAACATATAGAAAACACTAAACACTAAACTTAGTTTAAGCTGTGGACAGAAGATTTTTTTAAAAAAAGTTTTTCTCCATTATGATTATGGACGCTATTAAAGCCTAATGATCGTCAGTATTTGGTAAATTTTGACCCAAGATGCATGGTTGGCAGAATCTATGGGACTACAAGCTGTGGGTCGCATGGTTTAGGGGAAGATTTTTTTAGCTAATGACTCTAAGGCTAGTATAGACAACAGGAGCATGGATGGCAGGATTTATTTAGGTGACCATAAGACATACATCTATAAGCTGTGGGTCTAGCCATTTCAGAGAAAAATTTTTAAGTTTTTCCCATTATAAGTTTATACATATGCCAGTCAGCCCAAAAAACCACATGCAACCTTTCCCCTTCCATACCTGATGATGCTTTATATGTAGTTTGACTAAAATAAGTCCGCTGACATACTTCTTTGAAAACGTGAATGGAAGATGCCGTGACGAACGTTTGGCCATTGGCATTGGTACACTAAAACCTCACGTGAGTTTTCGTGGTCATGTGAGCTAACAATATTGTTACTCAACTGGGTCCGAATTTGGATTATTTCCCAGTTGATTGGAGGGGATGGTAGTGAAATAACTCCTAACTGCTCCCATCTAATTGATACAAAAGGGCCTAGAGTGGGGTTTTGCCAGTGACTGACAACTGTCCTTCTTTCAATAAGAAGGAATGGGAATGACTGTAGAAAATAGTTCATGACCAATTTCAATATTAGAATGGTGCTGGACGGGAAGAGCGAACTCGTGACATCCTGATCGCTAGTCAGACCCACATCCCACAGAGTTGACACACACACACACACACACACACGCGCACGCACGCACGCACGATATGCAAGACTGGCATCGCTGTTACGATAGTGTCAAAATCATATGTGCTAGTTCATTTTTTAAAGCGTCTTATCGCACGCAATGTTGCCCAGAGAAGGTTGAAACTTTGATGACCCGAATCAGAGTGCGCATCAGTGTTTGTCAGCAAAAAATGAAGACTCCAGTAAGACTGCGAACAGGTCATGGAAAGAGCACCACAGCAAATGTGTGCGGCGATTTTTAAAAAGAAAAATGTTGTTGGAGAAAAAGCATCAAAAAGTGCTTATGACTAATTATACCCTCTGATTTTAAAACTACATCCTTTGAAAATTGCACTTTATGGGAGATTGTGGCAAGGAAACCTGATTTTGCTGCAGTGTCACGCACGAACGATATGCACAGACTCACATTTGCTGATAAGATAAGTATCAAAATCTCGTGTGCTAGGTCATTTTTTTTTAAAAAAAAAAGTCTTATCCCATGCAATGTTGCCCAGCGAAGGCTCTCGCTTGGATGACTCAAATCAGAACACGCATCCGAGTATGTCTGCGCTTCATGAAGACCCAAGCAAGACTGCTCACAGGTCTTGGAAAGAGCTGTAAGGCTAATGTCTGCGGCAATTTTTAAAAAGAAAAATGCGGTTGGGGAAAACGCTATTTCTACCGTCCGATTTTAAAACTAAATCATTTGAAAAAATCATATAACATAATGGGAGATAGCTGCGAGAAAACTTGATTTTGCTGCTAGCGAACAACAAAGGCACAGATCAGACTGCGATGATGGCAAAACTAGCGTATTTGTCTGTTGAAATTGTAACAGATAAATCTACCTCAGGCAAAATTTCTATACCACAGCTAGTCTCTGTAGCTGAGCAAACTGGATTGTCAAATACCTGGTCGCAACCCCAGTATTTATGTCAACATACTTGTGTATCAATTCTGCATGCTAACTGATGTTATATGTATCTGCAGACTTTATATTAACTTCTTTTTAAAAATATCTTTCATGTCTCGAATCGGGTCTGAATTCATGTATATGTCATAATTTCAAGCAGTTTGAAACCTCATCAAATTTAGGGCCTGATCTGAGTCTAGCCTGTTTGCTTGATTCATGATCAAAGAGACCAACAATTTCAAAACAGACCGCAGGTATTCTATCAGGTCGCGCGCGTCGTGTCAGTGGCCATGACGCGTGAAAATATACATTACATATGAAAAATTGTCAAACTCCAAATACATAACCGCCTCGTGGCGGTTTGCAGGAATATCATTTTCAATTATGAACGCATAATTTGAGGAAAGCATTTCGCCAGTTATCAAGACTTGTTTTCAAAATGTATCAGTTGTTTAGAATAGGTCACTGTTTAGAAATTCTCTTTTTCGCACTGACTTGAAGATAAGGCTATCCAAATTTAGCGGTAACTCAGGTTGCCTGGTTATGCAGTCGGTCAGCTGATTTGCTCTCCACTGATTGGGAAAACTTAATTTTATGATTAGGTGTGACAATTAAGAGCAGTTTAAATCTCTAGGGTGCTGACTTTAAAACCGGGCTTACAGAACACGCAAAAAGGTACCTACCGTACATTGAGAAGAAAAAAGGTAGGTTAAGATATTTTTACCATGGACTCAGCTGGGGGTGCTGAAGCACCCATAGCACCCCCCCCCCCCTAAATCCGCCACTGCTCTGGATCCGCACCTGATTTTACTGTGTCTTTTATCGCTAGATAGCTACATTGGTTATTATGGACGGAGAGATGCTTTCTCTCAGGTCCGCGGCGAGAGGTGCTTTCTCTCGGTTCCGCGACGAGAGATGCATGCTTTCTCTCATGTCCGCTTGATTAGATAGGTAGGTCATGTCGCGGTTCTAGCTACCGCTCTGACTTTTCTTATTCACACTATATTTCAGGAAATATTCGCCAATGCGCTAATGCGGCGCGAGGCGTTCTACTTGGAAGTCAATCTATAGGCTTGTTAATTTCCAAATTCGCGGTCGACTCGTCTAAGACTGGGATGTTTCGACTTGGGAACGTCTTTATACTGCAGTTGGAAAAAAAACAGAAGTCTAATATTTTCACCATTTCTTGCAGAAATATCGCTTTGAAATACACTTAAAGGTATTGGCTATAGATATGTTCATATATGTGTCAAATTAAGAATATTATCTGTCTAGATCTGTTTTCTTTTTATCTAATTCGTACTAATTTATGCTAACGTTCTCAAGTTCCATATTTCGACAGAACACTAATATTCGGACTCTTTAAATATACTGCCTGACCCTCTCTTGCCAGTATTATCGGCAGGTGTACCTTGTTCACTCTGGGTTGCAGGATGAAAGCCTACAAGTAACCATATCTAAATTACCGTAGGGTTCTTTAACCTGCACAAGGGGCGACTTTCCTTGCACAGGGGACATCCAGTTAACGTCCCGATCCGAAGGACAATTCACTTATCTAGTGTCATGAGCGGGGATCCAACCTGAGACCTCTAGCCCCAGAGGCAAGTGTGCTTACCACTGAGCTACCACACTTTCTAAAGACAGTGAAGTATAAGTCAGTGGGTCACTAAGAAGACCTGAATCTAAAACATTATCATGCCTAGGGCTGCCACGTTTACGAAATTCAATAAACATTTACACGAGTTTCAGTAACTGAAATGATTCAGTTTACACACACTTTCCAGATTGATTTTTTTTCATTATGCAGATCGGTAAAAATCGCAGATATTTTCCCTAAAAATCCTTAGAAAAATGTACCTTGTGCGAATATCTCGAAATTGTTTCTGGTTGGGTGTTGTGATAGAACTCATTTCAAGTAATTGGCAAGTGATTGCAACATGCGCAGACTAGTACATTACGGACATTTTCTTCAGTTGCAAGCGTGTAATTAATGAGTGGACACACACAAGACATAACTGCGAATCGTCACGTATGCATCAATACACATGCCGACAGGAAGTAAGCAAAAAAAAAATCACATGCATCTCCTCTTTGCCTTTACATAAATGACTGTTAAAAATGCAGGAGTATAATTGTTCCAAGCAGTGACTGAGTGAGACAATTTGGGTAATTTATATGGCCCGTTGAGCATGTCTTCCATAATTTCTAATTGCAGTAGATGCTTTATCAAAAACAGTGGAATCTGAGAAAACAAACAATCTGATTGATGATCCAGGTCGAGATGTGACATATCACTGTTTAAGATAATATTTTTTCATTAAGAAATGCTCTTAATGACGCTTGTCACGTGCTAAAGCTCATGTAAACGGTAGGTCAATTTTGTAAACGTTTATGGCAGAAACACGAAATGGTGCCGTTTCCACTTGTAAACGTGGCAGCCCTCATCATGTTGGAGAAATATTGGCAAAATGCATGATAAGTTAATAACAGTCAGTTTTGCAGCACATATGACACAGGATTCTTTGGCCTTCTGTCAACTCCAAACAGCTAGGCCGCTAGGGACTTTCAGAAGTTTTTTTTTTTTCCCCACTGACTGCTGTCCATTGGAATGCCCTACTTGAAAGTGCTGTATGCTCACCAGACCCCGAGTCATTGAAGGTCGCAGTCAGTGAACTGCAGCACTCCAGGCCCTAGATCCATAATTAAATTATTGGTTTTATCTGATTTTTAACTCATCTTTGAAACTATTTTAACCTGTCATCTTTCATCCCCTTCACTGTTTGCTTTCAGCTTCTCTTTTTTCTTTAACACACAGTTTGACAGCATATAACTGCCTGGAATGGCCCTGCGGGCGTCTCATGGAGGTACTCTGATATTTTCATACAGGCCTATATGTAGGCTTTGCCCATTTTGGGGTGGGTTCAACATTTAGAATTTCAATATTTTTGGGATTTTCAGAAAAATGAATATTTTTTGAGGTATGACAATTGTGTGGATATTTTTGGGGGGGTCATCACAAAACTGGACTAGTTTTAGGGGTGATTTCTATGCATTTTAGGGTCTTTTCACCAAGGTACAGAATGGGAATACTCTTTGGGGGTTGCTAAAATTCAAATATTATTTGGGTATGCCTGATATATATTTTTTTTGTAAACAGTAGATGCTGGGTCGAAGCCTACATGTGGAGAAAAAATGAGAATTTCCCCTGGGGCGGACATATGGCAGGATGAAGAAATAGATAGATTGTTGACATTTAAGTGATATTTGCAATAAAAATTTGTTCAATTAATTTTCTAGTTGGTATATATACTGGTAGCAGAAAAAATATCTTGGATGTAAACACTTTTAGTGTGGGACTTCTTCTAATTTTAGTAAGTGGTTCTTAAACATAAATTTGATCCCTTTAATCAGAAATTTTAATTCACTCAACTCTTTCCTTTCTAGCGGCGACTTTTGTCATCTGCTGATAGCCTTTGCAAACAGTGTCAACAGTTTGAACCCAGACCGACCGGTCCTGATATGGATCCAAACTGTTTGACAGTTTGAAAGATTTTTTTGAAAAAAGTTGATTTTGAAAAAAGTCAGCAGACAACAACAAAAGCATAAAAACTTACCCCACATGCAGAGTTAAGAATGTGTCAGCTTCCATCCTGATGTGTCTATAAATGTTTTCATCTTTTGCAGGGTTATTGTCACCTTTATTTTGCATAAACTTGAAAGAAGACAGATTAGGTAGATGTGACTGATTATGTCAAGATGACCAGTCTGCACATGATTGGACATATGGTGACTGTAGCGGTCATAGCAACACTGGTAAAACAGTTAATGCAGCTCAGGTTCAACCTCCACGACCTGAAGGTTGAGATCTGTGACCAGCAGACAGACACAGAGGAATTCAGAAACACATTCTGCGACAAGAATTCAAAACATGCTTCAGAGGGAGGTACCTCAAAGAGCTCAGAAGCAAAGACAGAAACAAGCACTAAAACAAAGTCAAGAGAAAAAACAAAATCCGAAGACAAGTCAGAGTTGCATACTAGTACAAAGACTGAAATCGATAAGTCAGCAAAGTTAGGTGTCTCACCTAACTTTGCCGACTTATCGATTTCAGAAACAGAATCATCAGAGAATAACACAGCAACTAAACTACAAGCTGAGACAGAGTTAGAAGCACATTCAGGAATTGAATCAGGTGAAAATAATGATATGTGTACAGAGACAGAAACACATGAGACAAATAAGGGTTCGCTTGAATCTGCTGTTTGGTGCCAGGAGGGTGGTCTATGTCATTTTCATAACTTGTGTTATAATTCTAAAGAAGATGACTTGTTCATTATAGTTGGGAATGATACTTGGTTTGAAAATGTTAATTTTGTCGATGGTTCTATATTGATAGATCTATCTTCTGTTAGGGACCATAATGCACATCAAAAATATGTTGGTAGCTTCTCAGTAGAAAACTCAGGTAAATTAGACATCACCTGGAGATACCAGACTGTTTTACTGTTCAACAGGTTTAAACCAGATAATTTAATGCATGTCTTACATGATGATATTTTACCAATGTATAATACATTAAAACTGATAGCAATGTCACCTGATTCCAAACAGATCCGTGCTACTGACATATTTGATGTACAACTGGTGTTTTTTGATGGTTGGGAATTAGGTGAATTTAGTGAATTATATCAGTTATTTTCAATAAATCAAGTTCTTACAAAGGATGAACTAAAGTCTGAAGAAAGAATAACATGCTTTAGCAGTGCCTACACAGGAGTGTCAAAGTCAACAACATGGTATGATTACGGATTCCATAGACCTCAGGGACCTATTGGCAATTACAAAGCTACGGGAAAACACATACATGCCTTGTCTAAATATATTCTAGATCATTTTCATTCTAATGATGATTTAGCACATCCATCCACAGAATATCTGGTTCTTTTGACTAGAAAGCAAAACAGGAAAATTTTAAATGAGGGGCAGTTAACCATGGAAATTGTTCAGAAGCTAGGAATAAAAGTAATCAATTTAAATTTTGAAATGTTTGAGTTTTCAAAAGTTGTTAATTTAGTTCATAATTCTAAAGGTATTATAGGAATGCATGGATCTTTGTTAAGCTTAGCAATATTTTTGAAACCAGGCTCAATTCTTGTTGAACTGTTTCCATATGCAGTAAATCCATCAAATTATACCCCTTTCAAAACACTTGCAAATATTGAAGGTATGGGTTTAATAAACAGAGCCTGGCGCAACACTAATCTAGAAGGAAGTGTTGGACACCCAGATAATCCTGCAGAAGAAGGTGGTTTATTTCATTTATCTGAGGAAGAAAGAACAGAAATAATGGCACAAGAGGAGGTTCCACTTCATCTGTGTTGTTCTGATCCATCCTGGCTTTACCATATATACCAGGATACTCTTATTGATATAGCAGAAGTTCTCTCCCTTGTTGAATCTTCACTTAAAGAATCTGATAAGTATTTCCACCAATCAGAGTTACAGTTTCACCCAACTCAGGTTAAAAATGTTTCATGTGCCATGTCAAAAAAAACAGCTTCAGGTAAAACCGCTAAAATAACCACAACTTTACTCGTAACTTGGAATTGGCCTTGGACAATAGAACATCTAGAAAAAAGTGCTCTTCATTTTGAAATCCTTGTTCAAGATATGAACACCAGGACAAAAGTTGAATCATATGTTGCAGATAAACCACCATTTACAGTAGATATGGAAGATGAGAGCCTGTATTTTGTATGGGTTAAATGTGTCGTAAACCGAACTTTAAGCGGACCTTATGCTGATGCTGTTCAGTGTTTCGATGTTGATTAGTATTAACCCTTACCATCCTTCATGAATATTCATGTTAGGCTCCACCCACTATGAATAATTAAATAGATAAACTTTCAAGTTGGTACATAGCTTACAAATAAATTACTTGGAAAGTTTGGTACATAGTACAAATAAATAATTGTAAGGTCTGTTTGTGTAGGATCAGATATATTTCCATGGGCAAAAAGAGTAGACCCTGATCAGGCAGCTCTTACAAGAGCTGCCTGATCTGGGTCTGCTCTATTTGTAAAAGCCTATGAAGTAAAGGGTCAACCTGGATATATTAAGTATACCATGCAATACTGTGTAATCCTTTTTTTCAGTGTATGGTAAATGTCTTAAAAGTTCAAACACTAAAAAAATGTTTTACCAATTTTCAAAACTTTAGAAATTAAGTTTCAGAAATTTTAGAATGTGTTTTTTACCGTAATCAGTAAATGGGTGCATTTGCAAATCCAAAAAGCTGTCATTACATGCTGAAAAAAGCAGCAATAATTCATTTTTATTATAACTATATCGTTCATAGCAGTTGCTGTAGAAGTAGCAGTGAAAACGCTGTAGATTCAGATCAGCTAGCTAGCTTCTCAGAAACCAGCTGATCAGTATCCACAGTGTTTAACACTCTGCTTGTAATTCTTTGCTAAATTGTGTAACAACTGGAATCCTGCATGTCTTCTCATAGTTTCATGAAAAAAGTATGAAACTGTTTTTTGTGTTACTGGGTGGACATAACCATATGGCAAATTCAACTATTTTTACTTTCAATGAGTCATAACCCAAAATAAATGCATGACAGAGTTACAGTTCTTGCACTTTGCATGTTGTTTAAAAGTTGTGTAGTTTCAGGAATATGTGATCTTAAACTGTTGTCAAATGGACATGACCATGTTACAGAAAGTTATTTTCAATTTCAAAAGTGCAATAACTACAAACATAAACAATCCAAGGTTACAATATGTCCTTCCGTGTTGCAAATTAATATTTGTGTAAAAGTCTCATGGAAATAACTGAAACCATTTTGGAGTTACAGAGCAGACAAATTATATCACAAAATCTACTAGTTTCCATTTCAAAGGGCTATAACTAAAAATACACACAACAGAGTTTAGTTTTTATGCTCTACAGTGGCAGGTCATCTCCTGTTACTTAAATTTTTTGCAATTTCATGAAAATGTCTTGAACTTTTTTCAACCTATGGGGCAGACACAAGTATATTACAGAAATAGCTAGTTTCAATGTTCAAAGGGCCATAACTCAAAAGTTGGTGCATCAAAGCTATTGTATTCTGCATGCCCCCTGATGATGCTTGAAATTTGTGTGAAATTAATGAACATATCTCCTGCTTTACATTTATGTAAATTTTAATGAATGGGGTGGTGGGGGGGGGGCTTAAATGCATTTTACTTACGCTAAATCTTCACCCTAGATTCTGTTGTAACAGTTGTTAAAACACAATATTGTTAGCAATACTGATGCATGAGTAATATGAACCACAGTGCAAGCGAAGTGTGAGGACAGTCATATACAACTAACAGCAAAAAGTCAAATTTTCTTCTTTAATATCATCAAAAGTTATCACATACATGTATAGTAAAACCTGTGTAAAGTGGCCACTCAAAAATAGACAAAACAAAGATCTTAATGACAAATGGTAGCTTAATGAAGGTAAAAAGTATTGCAGAATGCTTCCATTGGAGCATTCTGCAATACGTTTGATCTGCATTAAGCGATCATTGGTCTTGAAAACCAATTTTTGGTCTTTTTGAGAGTGGCCGTTTTATACAGATTTTACTGTATGTTAATCTTAACAATACACAAGTTTGGCACAGTTTTTACAGGAAATATAGTAATTTAAAATTACAATTAAAATTTTGCTTTTGTCTTTTCCACCTGGCCCAATGCCCAATCAATTTTATTTGGACCTGCTTGCAAGAAAATCTGTCTTTGGGGTTTGCAACTGTGAAAGCTCAAGCCAGTCTGCTCAGCTACAGAGACAAGCTGGGATATTGAAGTTTTGCCTGTAGCAAGTTTAGCTATAAAGCTTTCCAGAGAGCAAATAAACACAGAAGCACAGTGGCTCAGTGGTAGAGTGCTTGACCTAGAGGCCGTGGGTATGAGCCTCACCGGCATCACTGTGTTGTGTCCTTGAGCCAACAATTGTTATAAAACTTTTTCCATGCTCAACTCAGCTGAGCACGAAATGTATCCTGCTCATAAATGGTTGGCATTTTAATATTTATTAGCATGATAAATACAACATCTGAGAGACTTACAGCAAGAAACTTCTTTATTTGTTGGTATGTTATGGGCATTTGAAATTTCATGATCAGTTGAGTTGAGCATGATAAAAGATTTATAACCTTGGGGCCAGATTATCACTATCCTGCTCACTGCTGATTGTGTTCAAGGTAGTACCATGTATAGTTCAGTCCCTTTATAAAGCTATGTTAGGGTTCCATATGAATGGACCATAATATAAGTGAACTGTTATGAATGGACACTTTTACAAGGGAATTCCAGGAAAATCACCATTATGTAAAATTCCATGATAAAAAGATTTGGGAGGCACAACATGGCCGTATTTATCCAAATCAGTGGTTTTGTTTGATTTGATTCTTTACTTCCCAGTCAACAATTTTTCAGTTATGTCAGGACAGGTCTTCCTGGGTTGAACCAGTACTAAGCAAGGATAAATGTTCTTGCTCATGGACACAACACAGTGACGCCGGTGAGGCTCAAACCCGCGGCCCATCCATCTTGAGTCAAGCACTCTACCACTGAGCCACTGTGCTCCCTTCCAAATCAGTGGTATACCTTGAAAATATTAACCTGATCCTGGCCTTTATCATTAACATAATTTCACAGCCGATTGAGTTTCCAAATATATCTTAGGCGTTAATCGTATAACTAATTAATACGGAAATGCGCGTGGTATTTTTTAACACAATAGATATATACCGCTATAATGGTCTGCTGGCTATCAGCTGCCTGCGTGGCTCAGTGGATAGAACATGTGAATATTGCACTCTTATATTTTTAAGCTTTGTTTTGTTAGTTCGAATCCCGTATGCGACATTTATTTTTGTAACTATTAAAAAGACTATTGTTTTTATTTTTATTAAATTTTCTCCCTTTGCAATATCGTTTCTCTATTTTAATTAATTTGATCTCTTTGGTGACAACAACATTCTCTCGTCGGATCCCTAACACTATTACTTAAATTTTCGCCTTTCATCTCTTCAGTTTTTAAAATATGAGCTGCGGCATGAGATTTCCAACAATGTAGCATTTTGACACGAATAGGCACAGGTGAGCCTGTGCACCCTCCTTTTAAGAATTGAAACTAAGGCTTAAATGAAATGTATGTGTGGTTCCTGTTGCCTACCTACCCTAATTTTTTTAACCCTACCCTAAACATTAAAATGGTCTTTGGAGAAAAAATACCTAAAATGGTCACTTTTCCAGTTTTTTATCACTATTTTCTTTGTTAAATGTTATAACTAAATTTAATAATTTCCCTACCTACCTACCCTAAATTTTGTCGGCATGCAACAGGAACCACACATATATTTCATTTAGGCCTAAATGCTGTTCATTCAGTAGCTTACCATCCATAGAATATTCAAGTGACTAGCAAAGGCTCTGATCAGACTGTGCTTGTCGCACACACCTTATTGTTGGAAATCTCATGTAGTGGCTCATATATGGACCTCCTTGTTGCTCTTTAGAGAAATGCTTCGACCTGCTATAGCTGATTCATTTTGCTTTGGAGCCAAGAGCACGAGTGTAGACCTATATTCGCAAACTAAATTATAACTCCAAGCATCAAGAAGTTGTCAGTCATTACATTTTCAAAGAAAGCGTAAACTTACATGTTTGTGTTTATGTGCATTTCTTTAACATGAAAACAAAGAAAAATGAAATAAAAGAAGTTGGGTCGACCAGGATTCGAACCCACAATTTACGTATCTGGAGCTATTCTGACTAACCACACGACTACCGTTGAAAGTACAACTTCATTGAGTTTACAACGGATCTCATCGCAATTGTACCAAGACGTTTATTTCCGTAATTGCTTGAAACATACCGATTGCACATGATCCATCACGAAAAACTATATATTCAGTGTTTATACGGTAATAATTTATTCATGCATAAAGGTCAGGATCAGGTTAAGGGGTACTTTCATCTGTGCCCACGCATGGATCTTCTTCAAACTTTGCATATTAATAACTCATTATATACGAACTATGAAAATGTATTTATCGAATTAGATAATTAAGAATAAGGCTTAGGAAGCAACCCTGACGTACTCCACCTTTGAGGTGGTATCTGTCTCTAAATTTCCATGTCCTAAATCTACAGTTTTGCTTATTCCGTTGATTTGTCATTTAGATTGAATCCAAAATACCATAGACATTATTTTAATACCACGAAACCATTTGGATAAATTATGGTTTACGTTTTCAGAAGAAGTGATTGTAAAATTTCAATATTTTTTTTCAAAAATTTACAAAACATTCAACATTCAATTCAAAAGATGGACATGTTCTTGTCTTTGTCAAGATATCATATTATCACAAAAACATGCCATATATATACTGCTGTTCTGAGCCAAATATCATGAAAATCTAAAACCGGTAACTTTGTCATTTCCTACCTCTTATGGGTATAGGTCAGTTTTAGCAAAATTAATTATTTAGTTCAAATGAATCAATTACTCGACATAAGGAGGTTGTTTTTTTAATCTACTTCCTCTTTTCTTAAAGAAAGACATGTTTAGACAATTTTAAATGATTCAATGTTCAGAAATGCCGAAGGTCATGGCCCTGTGTCATGGCACTATGGGACCAAGACAATGTGTATCACTTCCTCAAGTCCTGCATGATATTGTTTTAGAAACATAATATCCTAACAATGAACATGTGAAAACAAGAAGACTAAATATTTCCTTTACATCCCAACTGAACTAGAGGAACCACATTTTGGTGCCGTGACCAGGATAATGTGTAACAGAGTCTTATCAAAGGTATTATAAAACAGTGTTCTACATGAATAAGTGAGGTCCAGAAACAAAAATATATGCTTTGAGCCAGCTAAAGTATAAATGTTGCTATTTGATGGAAATCAGCATCAGCTTTACAAAACAGAATGAACAGAGAAGATTTAAGCATTAAATAAGCAATACCTTTGAAGACAAGAGTTATATGTGACCAAAATGGTTAATTTTAACCAATAGGTTTGACAGGGGGTTATTTTTGTGAAGCAGGTTTATTAATGAGTCTTACAATTATAAAATCATAGATATAAGGTTCTTCTCCTGTATGAACTGACTTGTCATAAGGTTTCTCTTCTGTATGAATCAAAATTATTAATAATGTTACATATTAAGTGTAACATTGGCTAGATGTAGTTTTAATGTTAGAAACTAGATGTTTTAAGTGTAGGTGTCAACATATTGTATCATTTTGGCTAATATTATTGTGTAAGCACTTCATTTAATAAGAATCGTGGCACTTAATATCAAAGAATATTGTTTTTTTTTTCTTTTTCCAATCCATAATAGGGGAAAACACTGAACATATCAACTTCTACCAATAAACATACAAGCATTATGATTCAAACTAAGCAAATATTCAAGTATGTCTTACACTGAAACATAATTATTGTATTTTTTACATTTCGGTGAATTAGGGCCATGTGTTTACATCAAGTTAAAAAAATATGTTACCGGTCCTTGAATTTCATGAAATTTGGTCTACATATTCTTAACATATATGGATAGTTTATATGTTGAAATGGTATCTTGACAAAGACCGCAACCTGTAAAAATGTTAATTCCAAATTTTACTGAATACAAAATATACAGTCGAAAATTGGGGTACCATGCTATAAAAATGAATGCCCACCCAATATCCTAATACATACAAGGCCATTTTAAGTAACAGCGAACTTATCAATGATATAGCTATTTAATAAAACATTTCTTCGCCCGTTACATGGTATGTCAATTACTTTAGAAATGATTATAACTGGGTACCCTAAGGCATTATAGTGATATCATTCATGACGTCTTAAATTAGCAATGGAATTGCATAAAAACTCAAACGCACCATAAATATTAAAGTTATACACCAGACAACTAAATAACATAATATTTTCAAAATACAAGCGTGGGCAGACTCCCATGTTAATTTCCCATACCATGCAAGAGCCCCTTTGTAGAGGTATATAAACAGACATGTTATAAAGGGACTGTACTGTACCTGAATTTTCAATAGACACAAGCATTTCATTCATCTTATTTACCATAAATATTCAGATAAATTGACCAGATTAAATTGTATAAACCTTGATTAGAAGGCTCCAGAAAGAGGTCTAATCAAAGTCTACACTGTATACAATCTGTACAACATTTACTTACATTTGTATCTGGGAGTAGTAAAGTACCCAGTAATTACAATATACCCTTTTTAGCATAATCTAGAATACCTTTAGTTTAATAGCATAACCAATCTGGACTTTCTTTTGTACAGTAAGCATACATTTTTCCTGGAATATCTTTGGTAAACATAACCTATTCCTGGAATATCCTTTGTTAATATAACTTATTTCTGAATTACTTTCGTTTGGAAGTATGAACTATTGCTGGATTAATTGTGTTAGCATAACATATTCCTGGAATGTATTTTGCATTCTTAACCTAATCTTTGAATATTTTTGGTCCACGTAACCGATTTCATAAGTATCTTTTGTTGACATAACATATATTTTTAGCATAACCTATTCCTCAAATATACTTAACCCTGTTCATTCTGAAAAATTATCCCATACATATTTATTCAACATAGAACGGAATTGTCCATTTTGTATTTGAAAAAGAAAAAAAAAAAAGCTCTGAAAATGACCAGTTGACTGGTCATTTTCAGAGCTTTTTTTAAACAGTAAAACTAATAAAGCTAAATCAACTGTCTGTATTAAATCTTTAAATATTTCATAATTTTCCTAAAAGTCTGCATAGGACAATCACTTTTAACAGTGTCACTCTCAAAAATACAGACAGAACCTCAAAAATATATTATTTTTTCAACGAAACAAATATTATCTAGAGTCGGCTGATAAAACTAAAAAATCATATTAGAATTTTTTTTTCTACATTCCGGAATTTTACAGTAGGAGGGTTTGTAAATATCAACTAATAAAAATTTCTGGCCTCAGGTTCTTGATATGTAGGTCTCTCTGGTGAAGGGCAAAGGAAATATATGACTAACAATGCTAGCCTATAATATATGCATTAATTATAGTAGTTGCAAATAATGTTTTAGTCGACTAGATATTTCACTACACATACTGGTTTAAATTTCTGCATAGTAAAACCATAGCTTGCTATAAAATCTAAAAAATAAAACAAATATGAGAAAACAATACTACCTGTGAACATACACCTGTGTAGCCTAATGTAGTACAGTTGTGCTAAACACTTGTATGGCCTAATTTGGCACACCTTTTTACGTCTGCACATACACATAATCTCGGACCCAATAAATGCGGACTGGTCACTTACATACAGGTAAATGTATATATTGGAAATACGTTTCGAGACTCAATGATGACTGAGCTTTCAAAACTGACGTGTTTTGACGATTAAATAATCATATTTCCATTATTTCTCGGCATATCTTTGAATTTCTTCAAAAAGCAATGGTTCAATATACTCCCTTAAAGACTGTGTTGTTATATTTATTGAAAGTTTATCCCTCTGTATGAACATCAGCAAGAAACCTAGTTACCCTTTTTAGCTATTTTCGGCACTTTTAGCCGAAAATCGTCAGAAATCAACATTAAAAGATGAGAAAACTTCAATTCTTTCTACTGTTACTCATAATATTTCAGCTTCGCATACAGGGAGTAACCTCTTATAATCTTGTGTATGTTCGGAATCAATTTTATTGGCTGTTGTACTTTGAAATAGCGCTTAAATAAAGCCACGACAACATAACTTTGTTCCGTCAGTGACCAGTCCGTTTATACTGGGTCCGAGACATAATTGAGCCGTGACATGTGATTGCCAACAATGTAGCATTTTGGAAAGTGTAGACTCAGACGAGCCTGTGCAGCCTCCTTTTTTAGCTTAGAAACTCCAAATTATAATCAGTCCATAGCTTAACACTCATTGAATAATCAAGCGACTAGCAAAGGCTCTGACCAGATTGCCCGTATGCGCAGGCTGATCTGAGGCTTTGCTGGTCACATATACGAGGGTCATTTTTTATGTTCGTAGAGAGGTAGATTTAACGAACACAGCGAAAGTAAATGCATACATCATGCATATATTTGGAAAGATTCAGCTTTTATCTATACATGCAACCTAAAATTATTTCAAAATGCATTACTTTAATGTCTTCTAAGAGGCAAAGACATACCTATATATTGCACACTGGAAATATGGTAGAAATATGACATTTATGGACTTAGTCTCAGACAGAACGTTAGTAACAATTGCATGAAAATGGTTCCATAGCTATACACAGCCTCTGAAAATTTGGCTGCAGATCAAGGACACTACGTGCTACAATATTATATAAACATTATAGCATATACGCATCAATTATTGGATATGGAACATTTGTTTGGAGCCTCAACAAATTGAACATAGGCATATTAACTTTTATTCTAAAAAGTTAACACAAGTGGAAGTTGGGTACGGGCTTTTGAATGTGGCTTAAAATATTAGCTGTAAAGCAATATCATAATTTTTTCTTCTTTATATGGTAGATGAAAGTGTTATGGTAACTTTCATCCCAAAACAAAGTTAATTATTTTGTTTTATTAGAAGTTAACTGCAAAATAAATAGCCTATGGGGATGCT
The DNA here is from genome assembly GCA_964019695.1 of Loripinus fragilis. Lineage (NCBI taxonomy): Eukaryota > Metazoa > Mollusca > Bivalvia > Lucinida > Lucinidae > Loripinus > Loripinus fragilis. The sequence goes on along the minus strand of OZ026523.1, from coordinate 38,591,459 downwards.
AAAATCCCTTATTTTGTACATAAATGACGTCATGGAGCGTTATTATATTTAGATAATACATAAAAACTGTTTTTGTGCCTCTAAACAGGTTTTGAAATTACTGCAATAAGAAAATTATGCAGATCCGATTGTTATTGTGTTTTCTACGCGGGGTTGATTTACCCCACCCACTTTTTATAACATGGGGGTACGCCAGTACCGGAAGTTGCCATTTACACACTTAAATCGATACATCAATATAACTGCTGACGAATGATTGAGTATATCATGTGCTATGCAAAACCAGAAGAAATTTTCAAATTTGTTCATAATTGTAATTTTAACAGATATAATAACTAGCACTTGACTGTGATTATTTTGGTATATTGTTGGGTGTTTTAAAATTGTTATAGAAGAGCAAACAGAATGCTTATAGTAATGCTGCACTTGTCTACGATTAGCGTTTGAATAATTAAGTTTAATGGTGCAAAAGAAAAATCGGCTTGAAAAATGCTTATATCACCATAGCGAATGAAACTTAACAGTGTCTAATTTCCTGATTGTTGCGTGGATAAAATGGCATGGATTTTGACCAGTGTCATTTTCTATGCCTATTCAAAGCTATATATCTTGACCAAACTAAGCGCTAATGATGTAAAATTTACATCAGTTGATAGTCAAAAGCTAGACCTTTCAAAATATATATACTTATGGTACCGTAAATTCTATATTTGAAGAGATACAGCCCAATTCTACGAACATAAAAAATGACCCTCGTACAACATTGTTGGAAATCTAATGTCACGACTCAATTATGTTGTCTAATATGGCACATCTGTGCATATACTACTGTGTACTACAGTGTACTCCAATGTTGCATATATGTGCACACACACCTGTGTAGCCTGATTTGCATGCACCGATCCAGAAAGTTTTGTCAGGAGTCCAACTTTGGTAACACTTGTTTTTTTTTTAGTTGATGAGGGGAGGGAGGATCCAAAAACCACTATAAGCGGGCCATCACTGGCCCCCAGCTAAACACCATTAAAATGGTGTTTTGATGATAGCCCAACATTGAATGCTGGCTTGGTAGTTTTGTAATTTTCAGGGGATCCGGACCGGTATTGCTAAGAAACCCTTTTTTTGTGTGATTTTTCAGGGGCGGGCTGTCCCCTCCCCTCTGGATCCGCGCATGATTTGGCACATCTCATACACATGTACAGCCTAATTTGTCTGATCTGTTCAAACAAATATGTGTAGCCAATTGTGCTAAATTTTGTGCACATACACCGGTACAGCCAAATGAGGCACACATATGCAGATACACCCGTGCACATCTGCTCATTCAGTTGCCTAACATGACACAAAATGTGTACATACAACCTGTGAACATCTACACATAAATGGTCCTTGACATGAGAAAACCTGTCTTTGGAGGTTTGCGATCAACAAAGGTGCAGACCAGCCTGCGTATCAGCGCAGACTGATCAGCCCCTTTGTTATTTGCTTATCAGAAAGTATCATAATTATCTAGACTTGCTAAGAGCGAAATTTCAAATTTCTAGCTAGTCTCTGTGGCTGAGGAGTCCGGTTTAAACTTACTTTGTCGGAGACCCCAAAGACAGGTTTTCATGTGACGAGGCCCAAATATGTGTAGCCTAACGGGGCATATTGGAGAACAGACTCAGGTGCGCATCTACATAGTATACACACCTATACAAAATAAATCTGCACATACAGATGTAGCCTATCTGTGCACATACACACATTATGCATCAATTGTACACTGTACACATATTTAGCCTATTTTGGCACACCTGTGTATATAGAGCTTTGTAGCCTATTTTCTCATTCCTAGTTACAGTAAAACCTGTCTTAAGCGGCCACTCAAAAACTAAGATCTTAATTACAAAGGTAGCTTAATGAAGGTCGAAAGTATTGTAGAATGCTCCCCTTGGAGCATTCTGCAATACTTTTGACCTGCATTAAGGGATAATCGGTCATGAAAACCAATTTTTGGTCTTCTTTTTGAGTGGCTGCTTAAGGCAGGTTTTACTGCATAAGGAAAGTTCACTCAGGTGCACCACATTAGCAAACACCTTTCAAAACCCTAAAACATTGGGGTTTAAAATAATAAGAGTTCATAAGACTAAAATAAGAAAAGATTGGCTTGTTTTGTTTATAGTCTGTCAAAACAGTTCCAATATGTCATGGTAAAACCCTCAAGTTGGTCCTATCTGACATGGCAAAATGTCTTATGTTGGTCCCATTTGACATGGCAAAAGTCATATATTAATGTTCCCATTTGTCGTGGTAAAAACTCCAAACCCTTATATTGGCCCCATTTGACATGGCGAAATTCTTATATAAATCTCATTTGACATGGCAAAACACCTTATTTTAGTCCCATTTTTAGTGGCAAAAATCTATGTTGGTTCCAATTTCATGTAAACAATTGTTATGTTGGCTCCTGCTTTATCACGGTAAAATAAGGTCCTTATGTTGGTTCTGTTTGTCATTTAAAAATGTAATTGACTTTCATAAAACTGAGTTACTAAACCTAATTGATAAAACTAGTGTATGACACAATAAGAAAATGGCCAAGTCCAGTACTGTATATGCCCCAGGGCAACAGACTCCCAAATTGCAGGCTTTCATTAAATGAGCCGCGACATGAGATTTCCAACAATGTGGTATATGCGATCAGCAAAGGCGCAGACCAGCCTGCACATTCGGGCAGTCTGATCAGAGCCTTTGCTAGTCACTTGAATATTCTTTGACAGTTAAGCTACTTACCGAACAGCATTTGGAGTTTCTAAGCTGAAAAGGAGGCTGCACAGGCTCGTCTAAGTCTACACTTGTCAAAATGCCACATTGTTGGAAATCTCATGTCGTGGCTAAAATGGCACAGCAACATTGAAAGCAGGTGAATCTAAAATGCAAGCCCTTATTAAACCATGCAATCTGTTGAAAACCCAATCAAAATCAAATATAAAATAAGAGTTATAGTAATCCTAAAAATCAAAATTCTGATTTCAAATAAACCAATGAAGGCAGCCATTTCGAATTTCCTTTAAATTTAAAAAACATAATAAACAGTGTTCGATCTAGGAAATTTAAAGGGGGCCATTTTCCTTCAATTTTAGATGAAAATAAAACACTGACCAATAATTCCCCATTCACATAATGTTAAAGATGGCCCACTCTAGCTTTAACAAGGGGCCATTTGATCCAAAAGGGGGCCAATGGCCCCATGACCCCCTCTAGATTGAACACTGAATAAAATACCAATTTTCATTGCAAACTGTACAGATTTTTTTTTCAAAATCAACCATTTTCAACTGAAGATTCAATAAAAATGCAAACAAAGTTAAAATGAATTGCAGGAAACTAGTTATTCTGTATATCTAAATAGGGCTGTGTGACGTCACACTGGCTAAAATGGCTGCCCTCCATAGCTTTCAATTTTCTACAATATAAGCTTTAGTAACTGTCTTATTTTTCATTCCATTTGGTTGGGATTTTTAGTGGATTGCATTATCTAATAAAGGCTTTTTAGAGTCAATTGCCTTCAACATTGCTGTCCCCTTTAAGAGACCTACACCATACTTCCAAATTAGTGTAAATTTGTATGTCTTGGATGATCAGAAGAGCCATCTTATTGAGACGGTTCTTATGAGATGGTTCTTTTGAGTATCCACCACATATGTTTTACATGAGATTTATGAAAATTACTTTTTAATCAGGCTTAATATCTATAGGCCTGAAACACAAAAAGTAAAAGAAAAACAATGACCACTCATCCAGGAACTGATGCAATCAAAACCAAAAGTATTGTAGAATGCTCCAAGGGGGAGCATTCTGCAATACTTCCGACCTTCAATAAGCTACCATTTTCCATTAAGATCTTGTTTTGTTTATTGAGTAGTAGCTTAAGACAGGTTTTACTGTATTCTTTCTAGAGCTGGATCCCTTGTTAGTGATGGTTGATGGGAGACAAAATTGAAGCTTTGATATCCCTTTAAAAATTAAAGGTTCCACTTAGGCCAATAATGCTACATTTTGTATTCATTCATTCCTGTTTCAGTCTTTTATGAACTATTCTCAGGACTTTGAATGCATAATTGAAAAATAATTTTCTTATTTCTCAACCTAAACATATGTTGTGGGTACTCAAAAGAAAATCTGGTTCCCATGTTAGTGATGGTTGATGATGCTTTCTTTTCACATGAAAACTTCCCTTATAGCCTACAACGCGCTTCAAATGCGTTCCTGTTACATTCTTCTATGATATTGCTTTGCAAACTATTCTGCACAAGAGTTTCCTCCCTTCTCAGTAATGACTGACAAGGGAGACAAATACCAATACAGTATATACCAATACAGTAAAAGCTGTGTAAAACGGCCACTCAAAAATAGACAAAACAAAGGTCTTAATGACAACTGGTAGCTTAATGAAGGTCGAAAGTTTTGCAGAATGCTCCCCCTTGGAGCATTCTGCAATACTTTCGACCTGCATCAAGCGATAATCAGTCTTGAAAACCCTTTTTTTCTCTTTGAGAGTTGCCGTTTTACACAGGTTTTACTGTACTTCCCTTTAAAAACTTTAACATCCACAGTGCTCATCAAAACTTGTTCTGGTTAATCCTTCCATTATATTGCTTTTACATACCGGCCACCCAAAAGTAGACATAACAAAGATCTTAATGAAAAATGTTAGCTTAATGAAGGTCAAAAGTATTGCAGAATGCTCCCCTTGGAGCATTATGCAATACTTTTGACTTGCATTAAGCCATAATCGGTCTTGAAAACCATTTTTTGTCTTTTTGAGAGTGGCCGTTTTACACAGGTATTACTGTATACCAATACTTCCTCAGTGCTCTTCAAAACTTTTCCTGTTTAATCCTTCCTTTATATTGCTTTTACAGACTATTACAATTCTCTTCAAGGGTTTGCTCCATCCCCAGTGATGAATGGCAGCGAGAAATTTTCTGATGCTTCATTTAACAATTGAAACTTCAAATGTAAATGTTACTAACATAGTTTTACTTTGCATACTATTTTTTTCTAGAGTTGCACCCCTTGTCAGTGATTATTGATGAAAGAGAAGACATATAGGGTTGTTTCCCTTTATCCACCAAACCCCCTAGAGGGCTAAACAGATTAACTCTTTACATGCTGGGTATTTTTTCAAAATACTGTCATCCGCTGTTTTTTCTCATAATTAACTTTTTCAAAAATATTTTGGAATATCTCGAAGCCGATATACACATATATTCTTTCGAGGTAATATCATCAGCTTCAATTTAGATCTAGATCCGGCTGGATGTTCTGGTGGGCCTGATCCGGGTATAAACTGTTTGCAAAGGCTATCAGCAGACAACAAAAGATGTCACTGGCAGATAAAAAGTTAAAACTTGAAACTTCCTAGGGGTCAACAAACTTTTCAAAACAAATCTTGTCTCATCCTTCCAGTATCCATTCTTTTGCAGAGTCAGCTCCCTTGTCAGGCAGGGATGAAGGAAGCAAATAATGGGTAGCCTCCCTTTAATTTTTTGATCATAATGCCAACTTAGTTCTTCTGCGTGTATCATGTTTTATCATTCCCTGAATTTGCTACATAGTGTCTAAGGTCAAGGTCAATCACACTATTCTGTCTACTAGTATTAGTTCCCTTGCCAGTAATGAAGAAGGTTGTCATGGGTGGCTTCCCTTTAACTTTGATAAGTCCACGGTGTTCCCATGCAAAACCATTCTTCTTTAATATCTCTGCAGTTGCTTCTGTTACCTAGAAAATGAAATAAAAGTGCATTTTATTCTAGTTCAGATTTTTAAACGCCCTTTCGAACTTAATTGTTTTAGTGGTGTGTTATTTATTAACATGGCCCATGTTATTTCGGAAATTATTAATGCTAGGAACAGATTGTTATATTTGAAAAGGCAATCTATACAGTCTTAAAAAAATAATTTCAATTTCCAGATATTTTATCCAATAGCATTCAGGGTTCATTTGAAGTGCATTTAGGGTTCTGAAAGAAATATCTACACCTTTAATGTGTTGCCTTGTTGCATATTCAGTCTATTTTCCGCTTCACTTCAATGGTGGGGAAACAGAGGAACACATTTAAGCCGCGACATGAGATTTCCAACAATGTGGTATGTGGGACTAGCAAAGCATATGCACAGTCTGATCAGAGCCTTTGCTAGTCCCTTGCATATTATATGAGTGTTAAGCTACTGGCTGATCATCATTAGAAGTTTCTGAGCTTAAAAGGGGGCTGCACAGGCTCGCCTGAGTCTACACTTGTCAAAAATTTTATGACTTCAGAAGCTAGCCACCATCAAGTTCACCTTTCATATTTGACATAATGCACGAAAACAGCTTGTTGTTTGGCAGAAAACACCAATATACTGATGTTTCAAAGATGCATAATAATAGGACTACAGTAAACCCTGTCTTAAGTGGTCACTCAAAAAGAAAACCAAAATTGGTTTTCAAAATTGGCTTTCAAGACCGATTATCGCTTAATGTAGGTCAAAAGTATTGCAGAATGCTCCAAGAGAGCATTCTGCAATACTTTCGACCTTCATTAAGCTACAATTTTGTCTTTAAGACCTTTGTTTTGTCTATTTTTCAGTGGCCACTTAAGACAGGGTTTACTGTATACTATTTTTCATTGAAACAGGTAAATAATGGTAAATGTTATACTGCAGTTAGAGGTAGTTTTGGACATATATCTGTATAAAACACCTATTACCTGGATTAGTTCATATTTTTTGTTGACAACGATTCTCATCTATCTTTGAATCAATAGTAATAGTACTCATGTCTAACAGACCTTTATCGTTTGTATCCTTTCCTGACCCCATTAAATGACAAAGACTTACATGTATTTTTCTTTTCTCTCCTGAAGATTCCATCCTACTGGATACATTGACTGTGTCCCCCCAGATGTCGTACTGAGGTTTACGAGCTCCAATAACACCAGCCATTACTGGACCATGATTAATACCTGCAAATAATGTTATAAATATTTCAAAAGTATGTGAACTCTCTCATTAACTAAAATCTTGATGACTCAAAGTATAATAAATGTTCAACATTTTTCGAACACTTTGCTCTTTCTGAGTGCTCTTTTTTTTCTTAATTAAAATGTTGGTTATCAAGGTTAGGACTAACAAATGCTTGTTTGTTTTGTTTGATGTGATTCTTTACGTCCCAGTCAACAATTGTTCAGTTATATCAGGATGGGTCTTCTTGGGTTGAACCAGTTTCTAAATTTCAACATATTTATGTTCCTGAAATTGTTTCTATTTTAGTATTTTTTCAAGAACAAAAATACGATGAAGTTTAGAAACCTATGACCCCTTAAAATACAAAATGAACATTGCTTATTGTATCAATTTGAATATGAAAATCCATCGGAAAGAAACAGGTTAATTACACATGCAATTTCTGTCTGAGTAAGTTGATTCTAAGTCAAAGAGTTCATAGATATTAATGAGCCAGTGCATGTGATTTCCAACAGTGTGGCATTTTGACATGTGTATACGCGGAAGAGCCTCTTCAGCCTCCTATTAAGCTTAGAAACTCCAAATGGTGTTCAGTCAGTAGCTAAACAATCATAGAATACTCAAGTAACTAGCAAAGGCTCTGATTAGACTGCGCGTATGCGCAGGCTGATCTGAGGCTTTGCTGTTAGCACATTGTTGGAAATCTCGTGTCGCGGCTCATTTATGAAGACTGACAGTTCAAGAGTGCAATGAGTGGTTACCTATTCGTAAGTGGAATTGGTTGTAGGAATTGGAGTTGATGTCTTCTAGGAACTTCATCATAGCAAAGGCAAAGTTTGTCATGGTAACAACATTCTTCTCAGCTTGCTCTGGACTCTAGAATAAAAAGAACTTTTGCATTAACCCTTAAAGCGCCAAGAAAAAATGCATCTGAAAATGTCTTCTGCTGCAAATAATTGCCTTTATTACCGACGAATTAAGTATAGAAGCAAACAGCGTGGACCCAGAACAGACTGCTAATAGCAGTCTGATCTGGGTCCACACTGTTTGCCATAGAGGCTTCTTAAACATTTCAGCAGATGTGAAAAGCAGACGACTTTCGTTGCGATTGGCTCATTAAGGGTTAAAACATAGTTGTTAGCACAAGCCAGCACCAGTATTTATTTTAAACTGTGCTTGCCAATATTAACAGCTATAGTTTAATGGATAAAAACATGTTTTAAACCTTACCATGCAATCATGTTTCTGTACAGATCAAATAAGGTTTTACTAGCCTTTTTTCTTTCTTTCATCATAGATAATTTGACCTCATTGTTTTCTGTGATGATACAGTGAATAAGTCAGAAAGCTGCCACAGGAGCTAAGCAACTTGAATGTGTGATTTAACGTCTGTTTACAGAAGAATATAGGGCAAAGATCAGGGCTGTAAAACATATTTGAGCCCCCCTAGATGCCTACAATTGCTGTCACTTCTAAGGAGTTGAATATGTCGACATTTAGGGGAAAACTGTATTCAAAATTTTTGGGGAGGTATATCGTCGAATATATGGTAGGAAATTTAGTTTTTGTAAAACGTGATTTCCGACCCTTTATCAGACGATATACCTCCCCAAATAAAATTTTGAATATGGTTATCTCTACTCTAATTCACTTCTGCAGTTTTATCTCAAATTGAAGTATGCAAGCCCTATAAAGCTGCAGGTCATCCAAGGATACGTGATGTAATTAATGACATCAAATTATTTACGACAGTAAATCGCAGGATATACTGTCGCAAAGTTTTGAAGTTATCCAATCAGAAGTTGTGTTACAAAAGCTTGTGCATTAGAAAGATGGTTCATTGTTCCTTGTTGCATTATGTGTTGGTGTTTTGTCCTGGTTTTGTGATAACATTATTTGTCCTTTCCAGCTACGCAATCATCAATATTAACATTCTCAATGTAGCTGCATTAGATGAAACCTTTATTCCTAGCTGCTTGAATTTCTCGATGCAAAACAATGAGAAGTCACATGGTTTAGGCCATGTCTCTAGGTGGAGTAACATCAACACCAACCAATAGCTTTCTTTGTTTATCAACATTTGCGCAACGTCATTCACGTATCACGACGACGTTATTTACAGGACTTTCGTTCGCTGGCTGATCCATTTCATTTTTCAAGGATAACCAGCGAATTTGGGTGGAATATAATTAAGTATATTTGATTGATAATATAAAATGTAAATATAAGGATTGAAATTCAGATTTTTAGCCTGCACTGGATGATGCAAAACAGCGTTTTCATGTGTCCTAGAGGCCCTTTTGGCTTCACGGAGACATCAAAAAGCCTGTTTTGCATCATCAAGTGCAAGCTAAAAATCTGCATTTCAATCCTTAAATATATGTTGCAAAGGAAAATAGAGCTGCTTGCTTTACTTAAAATGTTTTCTTGCTATTATGTATTTGTCTGTCCTATTCCATATGGTGCCATAGGTTAGTCTGTGATTGTGGCATCACATGGATATACTCTTTTGCAAGTTAGTCCTTTTTTAACAAAAAACTTATTTTTCAAAAAGTTATATGCTGCATATTTTAGATACCACCTTTTGCAAGGGTTGAAATTTTACAAACTGCTGCAAGTGACTCGGTGGTAGAGTGCTTGACTCGAGACTGAGGTGCCGCGGGTTCGAGCCTCACAGGCGTCACTGTGTTGTGTGCTTGAGCAAGACACATTTATCCTTGCTTAGTACTGGTTCAACCCAGAAAGACCTGTCCTGACATAACTGAAAAATTGTTGGCTGGGACGTAAAGAATCAAAACAAACAAACAAAAAAAGCAAGCGACTTCAAGAACTTTACACCGTATTAAGCTTCAAGCACTAGTGATCCTGCACCACATGCTTTTATAGGGAAATTAAAACGCTGTTACGGTAAATCTTGTATTAGTTTGTACAGTAAAAAATATTTATTTTTCGCTGTGTACGAACTAATAAAAATTATTTTTCTGAGAAACGGGACTGTACGAACTAATAAAATGAAATTCTGAAGATCGAAAAACGGGACCAAAAACATGCGAAAATTGCCAAAGAGGGAGGAATTTCTGTTTATCCTTTTAGCCTAATTACAGGCTGAATGTCTGGTCAGTATATTCAATTAAACTAACATTCTTAATAGCATGGTGAAAGATTGAAAATAAATAACCAAACATAAAAGTCCGCATTGCCGTTTCAACCGACTCACATGCAATGTGCGATATACCCGGCGACATTACCCGCTTACAGGTCAAATTTACATAGGCCTAGGCCTGCTTTATGGAAGAGTTGTTACGTCAGAAATGTTCTATGACGATTGTCTTGATTGGAATCATACTCGGACCCACTGGGTCCGAGGAATCATAACAAAAATACAACTTCTGTTCACTACCGACGGCTAGCTCTACAACGTAACAGAGCAATATATATCGCAGCTTTTGTTTTTGGTCATGATGTAGATTCTTATTTTCTTAGAACCCTCGAAAATGCAGCATAGAAGTAAACAAGACAATACATGTAAGTAGGTTAGACGTAAGCGTACTTTCATTGATTTGGAATGAAAACTGAAAATGAAAACGGCGACTTCTAAATATGAAATATGAACAACTGGAGCGCAGAACTCTCATGAATCAGAGTAGTACATTTCTCTGCCTTCATATTATAAAAAGACCCACAACTTACGTTTTTGCGAATGCTTACTCCATTTAAAGGCTTTGTATGAACACCTATATTTCTGCATAGGTTGGTTGGTTCAAGTCTTCATCATACGTCGTATTCCTTGTGGCGACATAACATGCTCATTTTATTCACACACCCCCTTACGTGTTAGCTCAGACCCAATATAGCTCTGTGTTAGGCTGTTAGCATTCTAAGATTATGATAATGGCAATCAATTTATAACCAGATTCCCGTACTTTGTCATTTTTGGTTGCTTGACCATGGAAAAGCCATTACATGAGAAAATCTGTCTATCGTGATTTGAGGCTGACTGACTCTTTTACAGCCAGAAACAGGGTTGGATGCACATTCTAGTCTTTGCACTGCTATTTGAACACCATGCTATCCCGTGTACACCTTGCTTTCTATGCGCGGTTCCAGGATTTTTCGTCAGAGGGGTCCGGGTCAATCTGACAAAAAAGCCCTGACAACG